>CAJNRD030001117.1:2164029-2182007 GCA_905319865.3 Cotesia congregata | reverse complement strand
TTTTTTATCATTACATACATACTTTCTCACGAAAATATTTTTCTAATGTGTTTGTTTGTAACCCACAGATTTATTTGATGAAGAGACCGGTCAAGTTTAATATATATTAAGATAATATATATGTCCGGCGTGTAATTAAGGGCAAGACCATTTATTACAGTCAATATATAATGATAAATATATAAATTAAAAAAAGTAAAAGTTTTTATTATATTATGTTTTCACGGATATTAAATGCCAGCTCTTAAAAAGACATAATCTTAAGAAAATGGTGGATGCATTTAAAACATCACGCTGAGCGAGCTCGATCACACCTTAAAGCTCAGCAGGAGGTAAAGTTTATTAAATTATATACAACGACGAGGAGCATTCCACGAATTTAAATTTATTTGTTTTAAAGTTTTTATTTAAATTGTGGATTTTATCTCGATTTTCAGGCTGAACCGTCGTCAGGTTTTTAAACCGGTAATTGATGGATTATATGACTGTTAATGATGATCTATCAAGCGAATGAATAATTAATAAGTTTACAGTAATTTATTAACATTTATGACTTTTACTACTATAAACATCAATAGGATTTCTTCTCAGAAAAAAAATCTTGTTATTATTATTATTATTATTATTATATAAATAACAAGTAATAATTTTACTGTCGAAAATTTTTATCAAATATTATTTATTAATAATTTCACTTGACAATAAAAAAGGACATGTTATTTATCAAATATTAATTCTTGTTCCATCTCCTATTGATATTTATAAAAAAAAAGTTATTCCATTGATTGAAATGATAAAACATTAATAATTGTTAAATAATTAAACGGATTTAAAAATATCAAACAATGGATTTACCTTTTGATTATATTTCCGACGTTATATTGTAATTTAAATTGAACATATAATTAATATCCAGTTTAAAAGTGGGGATGACAACAATGCCGTAACGCGTGGTGCTTTAATTCGGCTATACAGCATTTCACTTGTGTTACACGGTCTTTCAGCTGAAAATGTGAATAAATTACTTTATTATTTATTTTTTATCAACAAATGCTGTTTAAACAGGCCAATTATTCGCTACTGGCCGCGTTATGTGTTTTATCTTCACATTAAATCTCTATTATACGTTTCGAAACGCTTTTATTAATCATTTATAATTCAAATAAATTTTACCTTTGATACATACCAATAACAATACATAAAAAAAAAAAAAATTCTTCTTCAACACAATGCCGGCCAATTTGCTCTGGCGTTTTAATAACAATAATAATAAATTTATTATTATTATTATTATTAATACACAGAAAGAAAAATTTCTTGACTGGAAAACAAAATTTTTGGCTCAAGAAAATTTGTCGGGCGCCTGAAAGTAATTTTTTCTTATGTCAAATTATTATAAATACTTGATACAATAAAATATATTTACTATACATATTTTTTTTTTCATGTGGGTTGTCCGGGATATTTTGTCAGAGAATCAAGAATCATGGAACCAATTAAATAAACTCAGGTCTCAAATTTAGTATTTACTTATCCATCTATTTGTTCCCGGATAATGATCGTCAATAAAATGACAAGGAGCCGAATAAAGTGTGAACAAGCCTGATAAATTTGGCTGGATTTAATTCGGGAGGATTTAATCTTGAGGATGGAGATCCAGGCTTGGTGGGTTCATCACGCGTCATTAGGTGCCAGAGGGGTATACCTTGTATTTATCGAAAATTATTTAAGCTTCCCGAGAACACACGAGAAGCCTAGCCGGATCGGCTGAGGATGAGGATGATACGAAGATGAGGATGAGGATGAGGATAAAAAAACAAAGTAAGGATGATGAGGAGACGAGAAGTGGGACTATAATAAAGCCGATACGAGCAACGGTAATGGACTATAATGAGGCACCCATAAGTATAGGTAATGATCCGTGCAGAATGGTCCCTCCGGTACTCCCGATACTCCATTTAGTCCATCATACGCTGTGCTGGATCCCCCTTTCCTCATCTTTGCGCTCACTCACTCGCTCACTTATTTACTTATTTACTTATACACTTATTTACTTTGCAGCGTCCAGTGTTGTGTGTTGTGTGTTGTCGGCCAACTCGTCAACTTGTCTTCTCTTTTGCTCTCCTCAAGAAACTCTGAAGCTGAGAGCACGAACCAGTTGCTCGAATCAATTTAATCGTATCTCGTTCCGAGAAAATCATAGGTGTCGGCTTGGTTATTTAGCTTTAAAATGGTAAAGACCACGCGATTAGTCCAGACTTGCAATTTTTCTATAAAAATATTTAATATAATATTTATTCTTTTGGTTTACTCTACAAAATTATCTTGTTTCTATAATTATTAAAAAAAAAATATATTTTTAAGCTATTCTATTTTTAAGATTAAAAAGATTTAATACTTATCTGATAAAAAAATCCTGAAAAATCACAATAATGTCATAAGTACAATTTTAAGCGCCCAGGAATGGAATTAGCGGGAAGTTGCACGGATGGCCTTTAGGGTGAACCGTTTTTCTAATTTTTTTTCATTTTTTAACAGATAACAGACGTACCGCTGAGGATTACCGTCCAGATGCTCGACGGGACAGACAATTGTGGATTTGGTTAAATTTAGAAATAATCAGATGAGCAGTGATGACTGGAAAAAAATTAAAAAAGCTCAATTCAATGACATTAAATACGGTTCACCCACCCCAGCTGCTCTTCGGCATTTTGCCCAAAATAATCGTCTGTACCTACTTGCTCAAATTGACCGACATTTAGATAATACAGAGACCAATGATTCTACAATTTTAAGTATCAGTATTCGTTCGCCGACTCATAACGTTCAGATCTCCTGTAGTAGCGGCGGCCCGTCACCCGAGCCAGGGCCTAGTCATGAACAGAGAGAACCAAGGTACGATGTCCAAATCCATCAAAACCCTGGACCATCATCGAGGGGACAAGATATTCCTAGTCCGCCTCAACCCTCAAGACAACTTACGAGGAAAAGAAAACGGTGCTCCTTAGAAATGCTGCTCGCAGAGAGTGATCCTGTACTACCAACTAAGACTCGCCCCCGGCGACGTTAAATAAGTAATCCACTGAAATGACATAATATTCATAATAATAATAATAATAATAAAAATTAGAAAAACGGTTCATCCTAAAGGCCATCCCTGCAACTTCCCGCTAATTTCATACCTGAGCGCTTAAAATTGTACTTATGACATTTTTGAGCTCAAAAATGCTAAGTATGGTCAAGCCCTTTCGAATGGCACCAACCGCGATCAAATCGGTCAAGCCGTTCAAAAGTTATAAGCGGTTCATATACTTTCACACTTATATCTTCAAAAACATCAATAGTTAAAAAAATACAGTGCAATTTAAGAAAATTCATTATTTAATAAAGCAAAATTTTATCTATTTATAGTTCATAAGTCACTGCAGTCACGTAGTGACTGCAAGGTTGCTAGTCAATTTTATTTCAACACTTATTAATGATATTTTAAAAAATATTTGTAACACTTTACCTTGTTGTGTCCTTTCATCATAAATTTTATGTGATATTTACTCTCGGAAATATTTTGTCGGAGGATCAAGACGCCTGATACCATTTAATTAGACCTAGCTTCCGGGTTTACTTCTTGTATCCTATAAAAAAAAAAAAAAAAAATAATAATATTAAAAAATAAATAAATAAATGGTAATCGATGCATGCAACGGGTCAGACTTGATTATACAAATGTCTGAAGGTATTCCAGGAAAGAAGCCGAGGCTTATGGTAAACCAGCATGGTTGCACCCTGCAACTTACTTTAAGAAGAATAATCTCCAGTATTATGTATTATGACGTACATGATGATAGGTGAGCATGTGTAATAGAGTGTTAACTGGAAACCACTTTATGGGAATCCAAGAGCAAGAGCAAAGACCAGCCAACCAATCTACCGTGTCCTCGACATCAGGGTCAAGTAATCCCTGTGCTAGCTAGCTGGCATTACATCGACAACTGCAGTTTGTTAAACAAGGAGGCGTAACACTCTTTATAATAACCTAGTGCACTGTAGGTCGTAATGCTAAGTCCGGACTAGGTCCAGTATCTCCATTAATTCATCTTCATCTTCATCTAGTCTGCTGGTGCAAGCACACCGACTATTATTATTATTATTATTATTATTATTATTATTATTATTATTGTTATTATATTAATCTAAAAATAATAAATAATATTTCTATTTAAGCAGATACGCTCCATTAATGCGGATAGATAAAAATTTATATATATTATATTATATTACATTATATGTGATGTATTATGGATAATACAGACCTGGCACATAACTCTTGAGGACTCATCATAAGTAATCATAATCATTATCTTCCTGATCATCTTGCGTGCTGGCGTGTTTACTCTGCACACACGCGGCTCACCGGCTAAATAAACGCAACACGAGTCGACGATGATGCTCTCGACTCGACGAGGAGCCCCATAATCACTAGGTTATTACCTAATTGTAAGAATTGTTCGAGCGAGAGAGTATCGGTTCGCTATATTCACAATCTTGGAATATAATGCGCTCAAAAAAAATAAATTTCGGGCTTATTTCCTTCAGGCTGTGCATTCTTAGTACCTCCCAGATTTTCAATATTAAAATATTTTATTAAGTATTTATACATACTTTTGGTGATTATCTTGCTGATTAAAAGTTGAGAAAGTTTGAAATTTAATTTAAAATGAGAGTAAATTAAAATAATTATTTTGATACTGAAATTAGCAATGACATCCCTGTTTAAAAATATTGATTGAAAATAATTAAAAATCATGAAATTTGAATTCTTTTTAATAATTTCAATTGTTTTGTTTGTATATATAGATATACAGTTTGCATGGAGTGACCGCTTTTAAATTCTTTTCAATCAGTATTTTTAACCAGTGCACTGAAGTTTACAGAAATTTTAAATTATTTTTAACGCTGAAGTTGATAAACATTAAAAATTTTTTTATAATTTAATAACAATTGAATTATCATTAAAAAAATTCTAAATATGATAAATTGAAACCAAATTATTAGTGTAAATTTTGAAAGCATTTTTTTTAATGTTATTGATTTGTTATAAGAATTTCAAAATTTGACAGCTGTTACTTTGGAATTTTTACAACAAATAAATGATTATTAAGAAAAAATTTTTTAATAATTATTAATAAAAATACCTTTTTAATATATTAAAAATTTTTTTATGATAATTTGTCAGCTAACTTAGTTAAGCATCTTCTATATTATTAAAAGAATGAGCAAAATTTTGTCGCCAATGTAATTTATAATAAAATAGGTTTTTATGGTTAAATTGGTAGAATGTAATAAAAGTCATTTTTATAGATATAAGCTCATCCCGATGTTACACTCATCAAGACCTTTCATTTGAGTACCCACATCAATTTTTCATATATTCATATATATTATATATATGTATATATGAAAAATATATCAAAAATGCATGTGGGTACTCAAATGAAAGCTCTTGATACGTATAATATCAAGATGAGCTTATATCTTTAAAAACTTCAATATTTAAGAAAATACAGTGCAATTTAATAAGAGTCATTATTTAATAATGCAAAATTTTATTTATTTATAGTTCACCACATAGTGACTGCAAGGTTGCTAGTTAATCCATAATTAATAAAATAATAATGATACCTTCATTATTATTTTTCAGAATCATCGACTGAAGTTATTACCAGGGTTAATTTTCAATCTCATTGAGCATTTCAATTTGATGATATCATGGTAGTTATGTTATTTCATATTATAGAGGTTAGTTTTTATTATTTATTATTTTTTTTCGTATATATAACCTCAACGATTGCTGGTATAGTTACACAGCACAGTGTTATTTTTATTGACTTTTATATTTGTAGCATTGGCGTTGATCGGCCTTCGATCCGTGAACACGATTTATAAAGCAAACACCATTGTACGGCACCCTGCAATCAGGTTATGTTATACTACAAACTACAAACAGCAAGTTTAATGTATCTTCAGAGTTGAGCTGAACCGGTGAAGAATCAGTATCGCGCGAACCGATCGGTTGTTGGATCTCATGCCTTCCAGCACGTTTGCACCGTACTTAGGCTATACTTTTCATGAGGAATAAATTAATAGTGTTAGTCGCGGGCAACGGAATCATATCCGCAAGGGAAAGATCCAATGCTTCAATTATATTTACTATAAGGCCTTGTTCTTCTTATAAATACAAATGTACGTATAATAGCTAAGTACATATACATCTATACGTCCATGCAATTTCGACTGCTGTGTAGAGTATAGAGCGCAGTAATTCTAACCTTTATACACATTTTCAAATCCGATTGTTTTTTATCTGTGTGTATAATCTACCAAATTAGCACACCAACAAATGAATTCTATAAAAATTCAGTCAGACGTTTAATTTATATTATTTTATGGTAGTCTATTAATGAGTTGTTGAATAGCTACAAAAGAGACCCACAAAGTAGCCGCACAAAATATATAAGTAACCTAAAATTAACTAACCTAGTCGGCATTCGGCCGAGGAGCTCCTCCTACGTATCATCTTCATCCTATTTATACATTGGAAAAGAAGAATATAGAAAAAGTATACTTACAAAGTAGACATTGTAAAAAATGGTGGACGAATCCTGGGTAAAGTGTAGAGATAGAAGATAGATCTCATTTTTTTATTTTTTTTTTTTTGTTATACTCAAACGTGATATATATGAGCCCTCCCATTCCCGCGATGATTACAGGCTTAGCCGCGTATTATGCCCACGTCTAAACAAACCACTTTTATATATTTCATCGACAGTTTAACTCAAAGAGTGTATATTCGGTGTGCAATCAGTGATAATATTTTTTCGTTAGCTAAACACACTAAATTACACTGGATTTATTTATTTATGATACTGAAGTTAGCTGACAACTGTCAATTTTTTAAATTTTCAATTGTGCAATTTTTTTCTTGATAATTTCATTGTTTTAAAGTTCGAAAAAAAATTTGAATGACAGTTAACTTCAGTGTTTTGTAAAGAAATGATACTGAAGTTAACCGACAACTGTCAATTTAAAAAAATTTTTTAATTTTATGGCAAATTAATGAATTAATTACAATTGTAATAATAATGAAGTTAGCCGACATTTTTGATTTTTTTTATTGTGCTTAATTTATTAAATTATAACTAAAAAATATTTTTATATAATTGCACTTACAGTTTTTGAAGTTTTTTACAAATGATATTTTTTTTTCTTTTTTTTTTTCTAGTCAGTTTTTCAATAAAAACAATTTTTTTAATTTTTAAATATCGGCTAACTTAATTTTTAATAAAAAAAAAAAGGCAATAATAAATTTTTTTTGACATCTACAAGTGAAATTTTTTATTGTTATAAATTATTTGTTGAAAAAAATCCTAAAAAACATCAGATGTCAGCTAACTTCACTATTATAAAAATTTAATTTTTTTTTTAATTTCGAAATATGGAAATTCTTCATTAAAATTTTTTCATATTAATTTAGATATAAAAATCCAAAAAAATTACAGATGTCTTTTAATTTTAGTATCATATTTATTCATGATATTGAAGTCAGCTGACATATGATGATTTCTATAATATTTTTTCAACAAATAAATTATTATTAAAGAATAATACTGAAGTTAGTTGACAATTGTCAATTTTTTAAATTTTTATAACAAATAATTTAACAATAAAAAAATTTCCACTAATAATTCTTTTTAATCTTCACAAGTGTAATTTTTTAATAAAATTTTTTTCATAATGATTTAATTACTCTAAAATTATAAAAAAATTTCTGTCAGTTAACTTCAGTGTTATTATAAAAAAAAACCACTTGTAGATTTGTCAGAAAGTAATTGCTGTAATTTAAAAAAAAAAAATTTTTTTTTATTTTTGTAATTTGTTGTAAAAATGACAGTTTATATTTATTCAGATATATCCTTCATTTTATTTAATTGTTGCTATTAATAATTTTTTTTTTATAATTTAAAATTTATAAGTAAGAGTATAAATAATGTAAAAAACATATTATGTTATATTGGCGCTGTAATTTGGTGAGCCACGGGCGTAATTACTGTGTTAAAATTTGGACAAGTTTTATCGATTATAAATTCAGCTCTCTCATCAATCAGGTATAATTGGAGGATAATTTACCGGTGAGTTGAGCTAATCAATAATTAAAGTCTCAGTAATAGTAAAAATATAAGTTAATTTGTATTATTTGTGTCCAGGTGATGGAATCGACGTGTCTGCCGTCGATTTTCGAGATAAAGATGGAGATGAAGATAAAATGGTTAAATAAGAAGAAATAGTGAGCGTTTTTTTTAATGAGATACCACTGCCGATCACAGACGATTAGGACATTCTACGGCGCAAGCTCAATCAATCATTCACCGAATCACCGTACCGGCGATGCAGGTATCGAAAACTCCGTGTATAGATCCCTCGTTTCTGTCGAGGTAAGTACGTAAATCATGTCCAAATGGAATTCGAATGGGGATTAAATAATCTGTCCGTGTATTTTAATAATTTATTTAATTAATAAGATATTTATAAATGTATTTTAAATTGATACAAGCTGTTTCTAGAATATATGATTAGTTTTTTTTTTCTTTTTTTTTGATACTTATGTCATCTATTTTTTAGAATCATAAAAAACTAGCAACCTTGCAGTCACTATGTCACTGCCGTGACTAAACTATAAATAAATAAAATTTGCTTTATTAAATAATGAATTTGGTTAAATTGCACTGTACTTTCTTGAATATTGACTTTTTTAAAGATATAAGCTCATCCCGATGTTACACTTATCAGGAGCTTTCATTTGAGTACCCACATGCATTTTTGATATACTTTTCATATATACATATATGCAATATATATAAATATATAAAATATATGAAAAATTGATGGGGGTACTCTAATGAAAGGTCTCGATGAGTGTAATGTCGGGATGAGCTTATATCTTTAAAAATGTCAATATTTCGCAAGATACAAGGTCATTTCTTAATTATTGACATTTTTTAAGATATAAGCTCATCCCGATGTTATACTGTTCAAGAGCTTTCATTTGAGTACCCATATGCATTTTTGGTATATTTTTCATATATACATATATGTAATATATATAAATATATAAAATATATGAAAAATTGATGTGGGTATTCAAATGAAAGGTCTTGATGAGTGTGACATCGGAATGAGCTTATATCTTCAAAAATGTCAATAGTTCACAAGATACAAGGTAATTAATTTCTTAATTATCTATCTAGAGATATAGAGCATTTTTGAATGCAGCCTATAAAAATCTATTTTATCGTATAAATACACTGGCCCCAAAATTTAGCTTATTCTCTTAGTAATATAGATTAATATGAAGAAAAAACGTTTAAATTAAACTGAGAAATTGGCTCGTACTTAAAAAATAAATAAAAGTAATAAAATAATTTAATTTAACAGTAAGTAGTGTATCAATTGAATTATAAATAAAATTGCTATAAGTTACAATAAAACAAATAATGTTTTATTGATAAACAAATTATGTCACTCGCTTGAAGAAATAAAACTAACCGGTACTATCTTACAATAAATAATTTTTTTATATCCGGTTAATGTATAAAAAAATAAAAATTAACAATCCTGATAGATTTATAACGAGATAATTATTTGTAGAGTAAATATTGTAAGGTTTAGTTACCGTTACGATAATACGAGCCCGTGATAGCGATAAATTATTGAGTATCGTGAAATAATTGCTGAAGGCTCAGATGAATTCTTCAGACAAAGCCAATGCGTTGATTCGACGTTTGTTTGACCGTTTAATAGTTATGTACTCTGTGTAATTGGTTTCAATTTTACTGAGTGGATTTAAACTTTAAATTTTATTAGCTATTTTATTAAAAATAATAACAATGATTGATGGTAAATAAAAGTTACTTCAAGTATAGGTATACGATTATTTATTTACTGTTGTGACAAAGTCACTTTACAACAATATGATCATGTAATAAAAACTATTTATTAACTATATGTGTTACTAATCCGTGATTTATCTAATAGTAATTTTTTTATTTATTTATTTAGTCATTAATTTTCATACATATCACTGAGTATTAAAAAATATGCCAATTATTTTTCACGTCTACTTTTATTTAAAACATTTTTAAATAATAAATTTATTGTCAAAAATGGTAAATTAAAAAAAAAAAATTAATTTAATTTTTTTAAAAATGGAATGAAGATTATTTTAATGAGATTTTGGCACTGGACGTCTAAAAGTCAGTCTATATAATTAAAATATTTTTGAGATTTAATGGAAAGAAATTCGATTTAAAATAAAAATCTTAAAAAAAGATTTTAAGTCTAGAGTTTCATTGGAAAGAGATTCAGAGAAAAAAAAATTAATAAAAAAAACTTAAATTTAAATTTTTGTTCGTAGATTTGATCATTGGCAAAATTACTTTTCTTTTTTTTTTTTTTTTATATTAATATATACGTTTAGTAACTAGTATATCGAGATGATATAAATTTAAATTTATGTACAAGTCATGTTTTACTTATACTTGAGTGTACTACTGTGCATTAAGCACTAGAGCACGACAGTATCATATAATAATTAATATTAATATTAATATTATAATTATAGTTAATATTAGTGTTATTATAATTATGATCGACAATTTGTTCTTTAAATTGTATTACTTATATTCCTCCTGAGACGAATATTCCTATTCAGTTACTTTAACAAAAATAAATCTGATATTATATCTTAGAAATTGGTCAATTTCGGTCGGCGCATTCTTCAAACGTTTAAAATAATCATTTTAATATTTTTCACAGTCCATCCAATGTTTACTTTAAATGCAATTAAATTAACCAAAGTAATTACTTCAATGTATCAATCTCACAACAGCAATGTGCGTGATTACAATAAAACATTCACTCGGACAAAATACAATTACGATGGCGTTTACATTATTATCAATTCATTGAGTATAATAATTATTGTTAATTAATTAATTAATTAATTAATAAAATTGTCTGTTTAAACATTTACATTTACATTTGTATAATTTTAGTCCTTTCTAAATAATAACAGAAAGAACAATTTTAAATATTTTTTTTTTTGTTCATTTAATAAACTTACAAGCAATTATTCAATATAATGGCAGTTAAATTGTACGTTAGACACGCAGAATAAATTTAAACGGCATAGACAAAAATATAAAAAACATTGATAAATAATCACGACATTAGTGTCAATAAATTTCTATATAATATAATATAATATAATATTTTTTTTTTTTAAAAAACATTAAAATAGTTTGTTTAATAAACCTTTTTATAACGTATTTATTAGGGTGGCGCAAAAAAACCGACTATTTTTTTTTTGTCTCGCTTAAAAAAAAAAAATTTAAGAGGTCGCTCTAAATTTTTTTTAATTTCAAAAATCGAAATTTTTTTATTTAATTTTTTTTTCTCGTTACGTCATAATTTTATCGACTAAAAAAAAAGGTTCTCCTGAAAATTTCAGTTCAAAATGTGAATTTTAAAAGGTCGCTCATAATTGTTTTTTAATTTATTAGTGACTATTTAATTGGATTAGCATTTTTTGACTCGGAAATTTAAAAAAAAATTATGAGCGACCTTTTAAAATTTAAATTTTGAATTGAAACTTTCAAGAACTTATTTTTTTTTGGTCTATAAAATTATGACGTAACGAGAAAAAAAATTTAAAAAAAAAATCTCGATTTTTGAAATTTAAAAAAATTTTGAGCGACCTCTTAAAAATTTTTTTTCGAGCTGTTATTTGAAGAGGGTTCTTAAAACATCAAAAACTAACATTTTTTTACTCGAGACTCAAAAAAAAAAAAATAGTCGGTTTTTTTTGCGCCACCCTAGTATTCATTTAAAGAGCGAATAGAAGATAAAATTATCATATCAATAAAGGACAAAATTCTATTAATCTAAAAACTTAAATTTAAATATATATGATAATTAATTCAGTTACTTAACCATAATCAAGATACTTGTAAAAATAATTTTTGAAGTAGAGGGAGAGTCTTACAAGTGATAAAATGCACATTATGTAAAGTATTACCGCAAGTAAGACAAGCATTCCCATCCGAGTACTTCCACAGCTTTCAGAATGCTCTTGACCACGATTTGATCGACCGGCCACCTGATGCCTCGAGGCAAAATCGTATCGAGAGGTGGCCTGAGGTCAACCTCAAGAACGCCAGCGTGCTCTTTGCATCTCAATTTGTCCTTCTAATGTTTTAGCTAAATAAATCACAAACAATTGACTTAACGCGATACCGAGAGCAATCCCCGCTATTGTATAGAGATTACGCTCAGCCCATGTCCTAACTATTTCAATGCATCCGCTTATCCATATTCTCTTACTCGCCTCCGAGGATGGCAGCGTCTGAATTTGATAGCCGCACATTATATTTACTAATCCGCTTGATATATCCGTAGTGTTGATACAACATGAAAACGGCACACCACAGCTTTCTCGCCCGGGACTCGAGCAATTAAAGTACTCGTTTTTTTGCCAGTCCAAGTATCCCTCCTGGCTCAGACCGCAGCATTTAAACTGTAACAGTTGATTAGATTAGTTTATTTTATTTTATTTTACAAATAACATTAATCTTTGATAAGTCACTCGTTATTGCAATTAAATTAGTTTACGAGCTAAAGCTTTTGTGTTTATTATGTTTGCTAAGTAATTATTGACACTGATAAAGACTATCAAGGTTTATTTGCTTTTTATGAAAATTAATTTTAGAATTTTTTTATAAATAAATTATAAAAAAATTAAAGTAGAATTTTAAAAATAATATTTTTAAATAAATTTAATTGGTAAAATTAAATTCAAAAATAGCCAAGTGACTGTTGAATTTAATGTCATTTTTTTATGAAGATTAATTAAGAAGATATTTGATAATTTAAAAAATTTTTTTACAAATAAATTAGGGAAAAAAAAATTGACATGTAGAATTTTAAATAAAAAAATGCAATTTTTAAAAATAATAATTACAAACAAATTTAATCTATATTATTAAGAGAATAAGTGAAATAAGAAATGACTTTGTATCTCGTGAACTATTGACATTTTTAAAGATTTAAGCTCATCCTGACTTTACACTCATTAAGACCTTTCATTTGAATACCCACATCAATTTTTTATATATTTTATATATTTATATATATTACATATATGTATATATGAAAAATATATCAAAAATGCATGTGGGTACTCAAATGAAAGCTCTTGATGAAGATAACATCGGGATGAGCTTTTTTTTTTTTTTAATAATTTACTTACTTCTTGTTGACCAAAATCAATTAAATTTTGCAAGTCTGGATCCTCTCTATATGTCTGGATTATTTTATCAGTGAATGATTCTTCAAGAACAGCTTGCAATGTATGAGGAAATACAAAACCAACTATCGCTATTCCCATTTCAAGCAAGAAAAATGCCAGTAGACACCACGAGTACTGAAAAACATTAATTATAAATAAATATCAATAAAAAAAAAAAAAAAGTTTATTAAATAAAATATTATGCAAGAATTAAATCTATTAAACTCAATTTTAATTTATAATCTAGAGATTTAACGGCACTGTCTACCTTATATCCAATTACTGAGTCAGTAACCAGATTTAAAAATAAAAATTTTCTCCGATAATTACATTAACCCGGAATTTATACATAAGATAATTTATAATAAAAACAGCTGATACCCGACAGGCAATTTATTAATTTATTATTTTATAAATCACTTATGCATTATTGACATTTAAATGAATAAATTGTAGCTGTCAGGTGTGATAAAAATATGACATATTTAATATTTTTAAAAATTTTATAACAAATAAATTATGGCAAAAAAAAACTAAGAAAAAAAATTGACATTTAGAAATTAAAAAAAATGCAATTTTTTTAAAATAATTTTTTGGAATAAATCTTATTGTTAAATAAAATTAAAAAATGATCAAATGACGGCTAACTTTAATATAATTTTGGTGTGTTTAAAATATATGACACTGAAGTTAGCAGACGTCTAAAAATTTTGATTTTTTTTTTTTTTTAATCAAATTACAAATAAAAAGATATTTCTAAAAAATTGCACTTATAGTTTTTCAAGTTTTTAACATGTGATATTTTTTGTCAGCTAACATGTGATATTAAATGTCAGCTAACTTGATTTTCATTTAAAATATATTTAAAATAAAACACTTACAAATTTAAGAAGACATGTATTCTCTCTCAATGCACCAACACAGCCAGCAAAACTAACAATAAACACAACTCCGCCAGCAATAGCCATCACAAGTGAGATATTAAGAACAATATCATAAACATTTTCGACTTTAATAGTCCCAGTGGTTTGCAATTTGTCGTAAAACGCATAGATTCCTACTCCGATCAACAATCCTCCGAAAAGCTGTTGTCAAGTGGAAAAAAATCTCATTAAAATAATCCATAGTAAACAAAAGAATATAATAAGTCAATAATAGAAAATATTATTTACCCAGAAGATAAAGTTGAGCATAAAAATCATATATTTAACACAGGAGCTCACGTATGTGAAATTATTAGCTCGTCTTCTGTGGTGATGATGATGGTGATGATGATGATGATGGGAATACATGATTCACGTCCTTTTTATCTTCAATCTCCCTGTATATATACTGTGTCTATCTATATATCTGTATACCTATTGCTATGTATGTATATATATATATGTATATTAATAAATACTGATCACAATGCACTCGAAGAGCCAAATTTATCACTGCAACGAGTGATAACTACCTTTATCTACATAATGCACGTTTATTTAACACATACTCAAACAGAACGGCTAAAAAAAATAATATGACTCACTAAAAATTCAAAATAAAATTAATTTTTAATATCACAAATAAATTCAGCAGGCTTTGACAGCTTGCCTTTGATCAGCCATTACATACAGCTCTGTTTTCTTGTGTGATTCATTCTGCTCTCTTCGCTGGACAGTAGTTTACTTCAGCTTCAGTCGGTAAGCTTTTGTTTTTAAAATTAGTTCTTTTTTCATCCGCAAGAGGCGCTGTTTTTTTTATTACACATGACATTAAATTTAGCTGTCACTTTGCAATTTTTTTTATTTTTTATAAACAAATTTGTTCCAAGAAATTATTTAAAAAAAATTGCATTTTAAATTTTTACATGTCAATTTTTTTTGCCACAATTTATTTATTAAAATAATTCTTAAAATTATTAAATTAATTTTCATTAAAGTCAGCTGTCACTTGATCATTTTTTTTTTAATGAACAAATTTATTCTAAAAAATGATTTTTAAAAAATTACATTTTTTATGTTTTTAAATTTCTACATGTCAATTTTTTTTTTGCCACAATTTAATGAAAATCAACTTAGCTAACATCTAAAAATTATTACAAACAATTAAAAAAAAAAATTTGACATTTAGAATAAATTTAAGAAATTGTAAGTGCAATTTTAAAAAAGCATTTTTTAGAGTTCTAATTTAATAAATAAAGTAAAATCAAAAAATTAAAAATGGCTAATTTTATTATTTTCAACAATTTAGTTGTTAAAATAATTTTTAAAGTTATCAAATATCTGCTTAATTAATTTTCATTAAAGTTAGCTGGCACTTCACTATTTTTTTTTATGAATTTTATTTAATAAATTTGTTTTAAAAAATGGAATTTTTAATTTTTTTTAATTTCTACATGTCAATTTTTTTTGTCATAATTTATTATGACATTAAAGTTAGCAGTCACATGACCATTTTTTAATTTTTTTCAATAAATAACTTTGCTCCGAAAAATATTATTTGTAAAAAAATTTGATTTTTTATTTTTTTAATTTTCTAAATGTCAATTTTTTTTTCTTATTTTCTTTGACTTAATTTATTTATTAAAAAAATTCTTAAAATTATAAAATATCTGCTAAATTAATTTTCATTAATTTATTTCTTAGAAAAATTCTAAAAATTATTAAATATCTGCAATTTTCATTATTAATTTATGAAAATAAAGTTAGCCGACATTTAGACATTTTTATTAATTTTTTATTTAAAAAAATAAATGCAAAAAAATAGAAAAAAAATTTTTATTTGTAAAAAAAATTGAAAAACTGTAAATGCAATTTAAAAAAATATATTTCTTAGTTCTTATTTTAATTTTTAATAAATAAAACAAAATTAAAAAATCAAAAATCTCGGCTACGTGACTAAAGTCACCTGAAGATGTCTCCCATGTTTGTTCAGATAAAAATCTATCCTTCATACATATCGCTTCTCTATTCTCATTTTCTCAGTATCATTACAAACGAATTTCTGCGAATGAAAATAAAAAGAAACTGATTAAAAAAGTAGTTTTTTACTTTAATTTAAAATGCGCTGAGTATAAAAAATTAACTATGCAGAAATTCAGCTGATAAATCATCAAAATATTTTATTTTAAGTGACAGGTAAAGTTATAATTCATAAATTATCAAAATTTGTTTGTAATAATTTTAATTTGATTTTTTTTTTTTCAGAGCGCTGCAGTCAATTAGTCCCCCACCACTAATATATATGTATTTTATATATTTAAGCGGCTTAATCATTTGTTTTTGATGATAGCAATTTATTATGATGATTGAATAAATGCTAAACTGCTGGTGTATTGATACGGCGTTTTTTTTATCGGCAAATATTGGAAAAATATTTACACGATTGTTAAATAAAGTTATATAGTAAAAAATGTCGTATTTTGAAAATAATATTTGGAATAAAAATGAGTATCATACTCTTGGTCGGAAAGAAAATGAGCGTAAGTTTAAATATTTAATTATTTGCAAGCATAAAAATTTATTTAATTATACTAAAATCATCAGTAGACATTTAATTATTTTTTAAAAATTAAAATCAATTAAAATTAGCACTAAAATATTTTTTTTTAGTTTTACCAGTAAAATTTTTTACAAAAATTTATTTGCATAAAAAATTATTATTAATTTAAATGTCAAATTTATTTTTAATAAAATTATGATCTACCTTTTATAAAAAATTAATCTTTTCTTTGTAATTAATTATTGAAAAAAAAAATTACAGAAGCTGCAAAATCAATTATCGGATCAATTGTCGTCGGCATATTTTTAATCCTTTTTGTAATATCACTATGGAATGTCGGCCGCAGTCACCATTTATCAAAAAATTTCGTAGTAATTATTGATACAGACTCGAAATTATTGCAAAAAACATCTGAGCGCTACTTATCATTCGGCTTGGATTCGTCGAACCTTCGAGATATGAATGTTTTTCCGGTCAAAAAAGATAAGTTTATAAATTTAGCTCGTTATTTGAGTCCTGCTTTTGTGAGAGTGGGTGGAACATCCGCAGATTGTCTCTTTTTCGACAAAAATGTGCCCTTTGAAAAAGCGACGAGTCCTGTTGACGGTCAGAATATAAGTAACTTCACTCTGGCTGCTGACGATTACCTCGCTTTGTATCAGTTCACTAAAAAAGCACAGCTGAGGATGATGTTTGATCTCAACGCTCTGATCAGAAATCCTGATGGAAGTTGGAACGACTCAAATGCTCGGGATATTATCAATTTTTCTAAAGGACACTCCATGGAAGTGGATTGGCAACTTGGCAATGGTACTCTTCATAATGATACTGAAATTATTAATCGACTATTAATAATTTTTTGGATTTATTTTAAAATTAAATTAATACCAGTTATAAGCTCATCCTGACATTACACTCATCGAGACCTTTCATTTGAGTACCCACATCAAATTTTGATATATTTTTCATCTATACATATATATAATATATAATATAAATATATAAAATATATGAAAAATTAATGTGGGTACTCAAATGAAAGGTCTTGACGAGTGTAACATCAGATCAAGCTTATATCTTTAAAAATGTCAATAAT
>CAJNRD030001117.1:2127195-2162958 GCA_905319865.3 Cotesia congregata | reverse complement strand
GTATGAGAATATATCAAAAATGCATGTAGGTACTCAAATGAAAGCTCTTGATGAATGTAACATCAAGATGAGCTTATATCTTCAAAAATGTCAATAGTGAAGAAATGACCTTGTATCTTGTGCACGATTGACATTTTTAAAGATATAAGCTCATCCCGATGTTACGCTCATCAAGACCTTTCATTTGAGTACCCACATCAATTTTTCATATATTTATATATATATATGACATATATGTATATATGAAAAATATATCAAAAATGCATGTGAGTACTCAAATGAAAGCTCTTGATGAGTGTAACCTCAAGATGATCTTATATCTTTAAAAACGTCAATATTTAAGAAAGTACAGTGCAATTTAACAGAAGTACTATTTAATAAAGCAAAATTTCATTTATTTATAGTTCAATATTATTACAATAAAATAATTTTTTATTTAACAGAACCAAATTCTTTTCGACACGTATTCAATGTATCAATATCGGCAAAGCAATTAGCCGCTGATTATATCCGTCTTCGAAAGCTATTGAACCACCTTGGCTACGAAATGAGTTTTCTCGTTGGACCAGAAGTCAATCACATAGGGGACGATAATAGAGCAGGTGAAAAATATGCGACTGAATTTCTTAATAATTCCAAAAGCACCGTAGACTTTCTCACGTGGCATCAGTACTACCTCAATGGCCGCGAAGCCAAAGTAATGGATTTTGTGGATCCAAATGTCTTCAATCGACTGCCTATGCAAGTTGACCGTGTTCAAAATGTTATTAACCAGTCAAATAAAAAAATTAGAATGTGGATGTGTATGTATAAATTTTCTACTACTATTATTAAAAAATTTTTAATAATAATTTTTTTCTATATATAACTAAAATAATCATTTTTTTTTTAATGAAGCAGAAACAAGCACAGCCTGGGGTGGAGGAGCTCCAGAATTATCCAACAGATTTGTAGCCGGGTTCCTGTGGCTCGACAAACTGGGCTACGGTGCAGCTGCTGGCGTGGATGTAGTAGTAAGACAATCTTTATTCGGTGGTAACTACGCCATGGTTGGAGAGGACCTCAAGCCTAATCCTGACTGGTGGGTCAGTGTAATGTACAAGCAGTTTGTCTCCCAGCGAGTACTGAAGCTCAAGACACCCTCTGCTTCTGGTACTGTACGATTGTACGCACACTGTACTCTTGAAAGCGCTCTTATTTCTCGTGTTCCTGCTGTTACTGTCTACGGGGTCAACTTGAACAATGATTACGTTAGACTGTCGTTACTTTTGAGCAACAACTCTCGGAAGTCGAAATTGTTCTTGTATATTCTCACCGCAGACTCTCTTCAGTCCAGGTTATATTATTAAATAATTACAATAATTATAAATAATCAAATTTTTTTTACAAACTAAATTTTTATTTTTACAGAGACATAAGATTAAACGGCGAAATATTAACTCTAAATCCTGATGGAAGTTTGCCAGCTTTTAAGCCAGTAATTATGGACTCCCAAGTAATAACTCTACCTCCGTACTCGATGGCATTTATACTGATGCACGGAGTAGAACATCGGGCTTGCATATAAACTGAGTCTTTTTTAAAAAGACTGACAATTTGAATTATTGTGCTTATAATTTATAAGTTACCACAATGTGTACTGAATATTTTTATATTTATATTTATTATTTTATTATTATCATACACATTTTAAAAGTTGATATTTTAATTATTTATTTTAATAATAATAATAATAATAATAATAATAATAATAATAATAATCAAGACTGGATAGTCAAAAATAACTCGCCAACAAAATTAAATAACGGAATGAAATGATATATTAATAATTACGTATTAACATCTTTTAATTAATATTTATGTATATATTATACAAATAAAATTAAAATTATATTATAAATACTGAACAATTGTCACAGAAGAGAAGAAAGAAAAATTTCAAACAAATTGTTCTATTGAAAAAAAATATTTGCTGACATCTTCGCTCTTAAAATCTAGAGAATCAACGAGCTTTAAATATACAAGACTTACAGACATATTTACATGATAATATGCAATACGAGTATGTAATTATAATTATTTATTATTTATTTTATTCTTGGGCAGATATTGTAATTGTTTTTCCCTTAGAATCATCGAATCTGTCCATTGTGCGGATGTCCATCATCATGACAAGACCCCAGATCATAATAAGAGCCAGGATGGAAGTGACGAAGATCCCAGACCAGATGGATATCGACGTAAAGCCGACGCAGTCGTAAGTGTCACCGAATTTTTTAGCGAATAATTGAACTTGCAAGTTGTACAAGTTCAACTTAATTTCTTCGGTGTCGTTGACTTTGGGCATGGAGAATTGAACAACTTGCGCGCAATGGTAAGAAAAATTTTTGGGCCATACGATATTTTCTCGGGTGTTGAGTATGTACTCTTTGCCGTCCCGGGTGATATTTACTCGGTGCAGGGTGTAGTACCCGGAGGTTCTACTTACTATTTCGAAGGCAAGGCTGGCTTTGTAGGACGTAGTGTCGTTCCCGGTGACGTCGAAGTCCATTTTTACGACCAGTGGAGAGTCAGCTGTGCCCTTGCCTTCGTCTTCGGCTTTTGTTGGCTGGCCAACGCTCAGGAAGTTTGAACCTTTCATCTAGAATTTATTAATTTTTTTAGTTAGATTGATTATTTAAAAATTGTTGAGTAAAAAAATTAAAAAAAAAACATAGATTGAGAAACATCTGATGATTTTTAGAAAGTTTATAAATAATTATGACAAAAAATTAGTTTTTAAAATTATGACACAGAAGGTGACAGACAGAAATTTTTAAAGAATTTTATAGCTATAAAATTGTGATAAAAAAATTCCATAGGTGAAAATTGAACACAATTTTTTAAAGCATTTTTATTTATTAAAATTGATTTGTTTTAACTAGCAACCTGGCAGTCACTACGTGACTGCAGTGATTTGTGAACTATAAATAAATAAAATTTTACTTTATTGAATAATGACTTTTAAATTGCACTGTACTTTTTTAAATATTGACATTTTTAAAGATATAAGCTCATTCCGATGTTACACTCATTAAGACCTTTCATTTGAGTACCCACATCAATTTTTCATATATTTATATATATTATATATATGTATATATGAAAAATATATCAAAAATGCATGTGGATACTCAAATGAAAGGTCTTGATGAGTGTAACATCGAGATGAGCTTATATCTTAAAAAATGTCAATAGTTCACAAGATACCAGGTCATTTATTAATTATTGATATTTTTAAAGATATAAGCTCATCTTGATGTTACACTCATCGAGATCTTTTATTTAAGTACCCACATGGCAATTTTCATATATTTTATATATATATAGTATTTGTGAAATACATAAATATATAAAATATATGAAAAATTGATGTGGGTACTCAAATAAAAGGTCTTGATGAGTGTATTAACGGGATGAACTTATATCTTTAAAAATGTCAATAATTCACAAGATACAAGGTCATTTCTTAAATATTTACATTTTTAAAGATATAAGCTCACCTCGATGTTATACTCATTAAAAGGTTTCATTTGAGTACCCACATGAAAATTTTTATATATTTCATATATATTGTATATATGAAGTATATAAATATATAAAATATATAAAAAATTGATGTGGGTACTCAAATGAAAGGTCTTGATGAGTGTAACATCGGGATGAGCTTATATCTTTAAAAATGTCAATAGTTCTCAAGATACAAGGTCATTTCTTAATTATGAATCTAGAGATAGATCATTTTCGAATGCAACCTAAGTACTTATAATAAATTGACTATCGCTAGAAAATTTTATTTAAAAAATTCTATCTTTGTAATTTCTTAAATAACACTTTATAGTTTATCTCTCAAGGAAAATAAAAAAATATTAAATATCTAAAAGTAAAAGAAAAATTTTAATAAAAAATTACCTGAAGAGTTGGTGGATTTTCAAGATAAAACAACACTCGTTCTGACTGATGAAATATCGGATCGCTTCCATTTTGAGCCAGAGGCTCAGCAGAAGCAGCTCTTTTGATCCTATCAGACCTTTGGCAAGATTTACCAGTAAGTATTCCCACTAAATAAGGACTGGACTCCTTGAGCATCCTGAAAGTTTCAGCAACGTACTCAAGGTCATTGGCTCTGTTGATAGCAAGCTGGCCATTGGACACAGAGTTAAGATCCTCATCTACAGTTTGATTGTAAAACTGAAGAGCCTCGAGGACAGCCAGCGGACTCTCGACTTCTGGAACATATTCCAGCGAGCCGAATTTTTCAAGCTGCTTCCATTGGTCCTAAAAATAATTTTGTTAATAAACATTGACAGTTTATATCAGTAAATAAAGGCTGGGCACTTACCGTGTCGTGCAACGTAACATCCTCACGACAGAAACTATCCCGGTAGAAAACAATTATTGGCAGCTGAGAATCTCCAACTTTTTTGGTCACTAGGTCCTTAAAGTCTTTTTGTGACGTCTTGTCAAATAAATTGAAGGACTTGGTGATTGATTTTGTGGAGCTGCCGCCTCCCCAAATTAAAACTGGGACATCGATGATACTTGACGTAACAGTGGAGACAGTAAAACCAAGCACCAACAATTTAATCACACCTAGCTGTAAATTCAGCATCGTTTATTTATTTACTCTTACTTGTTTCTATTTTAGTTTGGGTTAGTGCAAGCACTGGCTGCTCTTCTCAAGTTGGATCGAGTACAGAATTTTAAGATGACCAATCGAGCAGTTTATTCACAACTTACTATTTTCCATGGGCGCTCACGCGCCTGACCAGCCCGCAGAAGTCATATGATGTGCCACGTGACCACTCTACTAGTTTCCGTGTTTTAAATTTTATTTAGTGACAACTTCACTTCACTTCAGTTTTGTTTTTTATTTTATTTTTTTTTTTTTAGATTAATTTTTTTTATGACACTTAAGTTAACAGACGTTAAAAACTTTTTTATAATTTTAGAGTAATTAAATTATTATTAAAAAAATTTAATTAAATAATTTCACTTATGAAAATTAAAATGACATTAAAGTTAGCTGTCACTTGACCATTTTTTTTTTTTTTTAAAAACAAACAAATTTGTTCGAAAAAATTATTTTTTAAAAATTAAGATGAAAAAGTTGGCCGACATTTCAAAATTTTTAGAAATATTTTTTATCAAATAAATTTCAATTAAACAATTAAAAAAAAAAATTATCACATGTAAAAAACTTGAAAAACTACTAGTGCAATTTTTTAGAAATATTTTTTTAGTTGAAAAAAAATTATCACATGTAAAAAAACTTGAAAAACTACTAGTGCAATTTTTAGAAATATTTTTTTAGTTGTAATTTAATTAATAAAAAAAATCAAAAATTTTTAGACATCTGCTAACTTCAGTGTCATTAAAAATTACATTTTTTAGTTTTTAAAATTTCTACTTGTCAATTTTTTTTTCTAATAATTTTTTTTGCTATTAGGTATTTTTTTTCCCAAAAATTCTTTAAATTATTGAGTATCTGCTAAATTGATTTGTTATAAAAATTAAAAAAATTGACAGTTCTCAGTTAACTTCAGTGTTACTATTTTTTTTTTTTTATGAAGATTTACAAAATTTTTGGAAATTTATTGAATTTGTAAATATGGAGCAAACAGTTATGTATTCGGTGAGTAAAAATTAAATAATTTTCTATCTTATTAACAAATAAATTATAATTTTATTTTTTATAATTAATTATATGATTTCTTGTTTAATTTTTTTTATAAAAAAAATTTCAGATATTTTTTAGATATTTAGATATTTAATAAATATTTTTAAAAAAATATTATTTAATGTTAATTTATTTTTAAGCATCTTCAACCATGGAGAACAATCAAAAGTTTTGGAGAAAAAAATTCTCAAGTTCCAAAAATTGGAGAAATTTATAAAACTCCTAAATCTCATCCATGGAGACCGACATTAGGATATGAAAATGTTCAAGTTATGTCATTGTATGTACAATTTTTATTAATTAAATATTTAAACTTTTTATTTTTGTATTTAAAATTAATTTTTTATCAATGACATATTTTTTCAGACCATCACAGTCAATTACAAATCAATTAGTAGACCCTTGTTACACACCAATTAATATGTCAACCGAACCATTAAAATTTCCAAACCTTGTCACTGGTTTTGAAAGAAATCCATCTCACGCTGCAAGAGCTGCTCTATACACTAGATACACTCCCGATGAATGGAACCAAAAAGAAGTCCGTCTTGCCAATGAAGTTATTGCGAACTGTCATTATGCTGATAAACTTAAGAATACTACTTTACAATTAATAAAGTAAAAAATTTTTTTAATAAATTATAATCAAATTATTAATTATAATTATTATAATTTAAATTGTAGAGAAGCTGAAGAAAGAGTTGACGAAGGCCAAAGAGATTCTTCTCGGATGTTAGGCCAAAGAGTGAAAGAAATCGAGTTTTGGGAACGAGAATTAGCCAATGAACTGGACAGAATAATTATAGGAAATAATAAAATGCAAGAATGTATGAGAACTCTCCAAAGGGCTATTCAGGATGTTGAAATTCCTTTGAGTATTACTCAAGAATGCTTATATCATCGCGAGTCTAGACGAGGTTTTATTTATTAAAATTATTTCTTCTTTTTTATAAAAATTTTTTAGAATTAAATTTTTTCATTTAACAATAATTTTATTTTATTGTTTATTAATTATGTAATTGTTTATTAATAATTAGGCACTGAGCTAATTCATGATGAGCCTGAAAATGCATTGTTGAATGAAGTAGAAACAATTAGAAATTGTCGTAAAAAATTGGAAGTTTTTACAGACAAATGCAAAGAACAAGTAACCTGAAGAACAATATTTCACAATGATTTCTTAAATAATATAATAAATTGTGTATTTAATTATTACAGTTAGCAAACGGCCGAGCGATACAAAATGAAATTGAGAAGGATATTGACAACAAAAAATTAGCACTGGGTATCGATTCAATGTGTCATCAATTAAATAATTACAGCAGAGGGCTGCAATATTACGGTGGTATTGAAGACCACGATCCAGCGTGAGTTAAAATTATTCATTGTAATTTTCTTAACTATTGACATTTTTAAAGATATAAGCTCATCCCGATGTTACACTCATCAAGAGCTTTCGTTTGAGTACCCACATGCATTTTTGATATATTTTTCATATATACATATATGTAATATACATAAATATATAAAATATATGAAAAATTGATGTGGGTACTCAAACGAAAGGTCTTGATGAGTGTAACATAGGAATGAGCTTATATCTTTAAAAATGCCAATAGTTCACGAGATACAAGGTCATTTCTCAATAATGTATCTCAAGTTTTTGTAATGACACTAAATTTCATTAAAAAAACCGATTTTATCATATGACTTTCCTGGATACAAAATGTTTCTTATTCTCTGAATAAAATAGATTATTTTAAGTATTAAAAAAATTTTTTATTTCAGAAATATTGATGGCAAGTCTTGGTCAGAAGCGTCAGACGCTTTTATAAAAAAATCCCAACTTATTCGCGCTCAATCTGGCCAACTAATAAACGAAATTGACAATGTGATAAATGAAGTTGCTCAAGAGTCTTGGAAAGCTTGGGATTATACGAATAATGCATTGGCAAGACGGATTCATGAAATTTTAGAAGCTAAAAGCAAACTTTTAGTTCATTTAAACAATGTAAATAATTTTTACATTATTAATCTTAAATATTAAAATGATTTATTTTGTATTTTATTTATAGGTTCAAAATGAAATTTTTCTGGTAGAAAAAAATATTGAGCAGATAAAAAAAGCCGTGGAAGACAAAGCGATGACTATGAAAGTAGCGCACACGCGGTTGGAAGCAAGAATTCATCGACCTTATGCAGAATTATGCAGAGATGCAGCACAGCTGAGGATTGTCGAGGAAATAGAGACAATTAGGTCAATGATTGACAGCTTGCATAAAAGATTGCTGGAGTGCGAAGCTCAGCAGAACCAGCTGTTGAGATCTAGGTCCGAGCTAGAAAATGATCTAAAGGCTAAAATGGACGCGCTGTTTATTGACCGCGAAAAATGCATGAGTTTACGAAGAAGCTATCCAATTGTTAGCACAATAAACTATTAAGTAAGTGTTATTTTTATTTTATTTTATTTTATTTAATAAGTAAATTCGTTTTTTTTTTTATTTAAACTTAATACAGTAATTTAAACTCCTTAAAATTATTAAATTTTTAAACTGATACAATAATAATGGCGCGAATATAATGAAAAAATAATTTCTCTTGGTAAATTTAATAGAAATTTACATCGTAAAAAACTAGTAATAAATAAATTATCCGTAATGATAATTCGTTTTATCGCTCCAAGTTTTTCAATTAGGAAGACACTGATCAGTTAATTAACTCCTAATTAAATATTTACATTTACATCGTATTAAAGTTACTTATTATTATTATTATTATTATTATTATCTTTATAAAGTCTTTTATGTTATTTTTAAGTCCTGAGTTGTTGTTGGTTAATTTTTTTTCGTCCACTTGTAAACTTCAACAGACTCGTAAATCTGGTTAGCTGCCTCGTCGTTGTCATATCCCTCTCGCAAGTAATAGATTCTTGCATTTTCTTCAGGATGACATTCAAGAACTTGCCACTTTTCAAAGAGTTTTAGAGAATTTTTTATTGGCTCCACACTCAAGCTTTCACCTGAAAAAAAAAAATTATTAATTTTTTAAGCGTTAGAAAAAAATTTTTTTAATAAATTTTTAAAATTTTTAAAATAAATTTCATTAATCTATATTATTGAAAACTTGAGAACTATTGAAGTTATTAAAAATATAAGCTCATTCTGATGTTACACTCATCGAGACCTTTCATTTGAATACCCACATCAATTTTTCATATATTTTATATATTTATATATATTACATATATGTATGTACGAAAAATATATCAAAAATGCATGTGGGCACTCAAATGAAAGCTCTTAATGAGTGTAACCTTAAGATGAGCTTATATCTTTAAAAACATCAATAGTTAAGAAATGACATTGTATCTTGTCAACTAATGATATTATCAAATATATAAGCTCATCCTGACATTACACTCATCAAGACCTTTCATTTGAGTACCCACATCAATTTTTCATATATTTATATATATTGTATATATGTATATATTGTATATATGAAAAATATATCAAAAATGCATGTGGGTACTCAAATGAAAGCTCTTGATGAGTGTAACCTCAAGATGAGCTTATATCTTTAAAAACGTCAATATTTAAAAATTGACCTTGTATCTTGTGAATTATTGACATTTTTAAAGATATAAGCTCATCCTGACATTACACTCATCAAGACCTTTCATTTGAGTACCCTCATCAATTTTTCATATATTTATATATATGATATATATGTATATATGAAAAATATATCAAAAATGCATGTGGGTACTCAAATGAAAGCTCTTGATGAGTGTAACGTCATAATGAGCTTATATCTTTAAAAACATCAATATTTAAGAAAGTACAGTGCAATTTAACAAAAATCATTATTTAATAATCCAAAATTTCATTTGTTTATAGTTCACAAGTCACATAGTGACTGTAAGATTGCTAGTTAATTGAATATTAAAAATAAATTTTTTATTCTAAAATTCATAATTAAATCTATCAATTAAAAAAAAAAAACTCACCATAATTAATAACGCCTCTATCAATATTAATTTTAATTTCACTAAGAATTTCCTGCACAAGATCCCTCTCAACCAGCGACCTGCCCACAAGTTTCCTCAAAGCAAAGGCACTGAACGTATAGGTATCAATAATCGGCCTCAAAATAGTATGAAGAAACTCCATCCTCCCCGAAGAATCATTCTCCAAGTTCAACTTATACTGAATCTTCTTCCCCGCATTTTGCACCGCGTACTCTTCATCCGAACTGTCATCAAAATTCTTCGCGTACCTCCTACTCCACAATTCTTCCTCCAGATACGCTTCTTCACACAGCATCAAAATCCCGGCGTAAGACAAATTTTGTATCGTCGAGATAATAGAGTACTCTAGATTCTCACAAGGCTTCGCAAAGATAAACTCTTGCCTCAGAATATCACAAAGTTTCATTGCATTTTCCACCAGGACATGTTGGTAAACATAAATTTTATCCTCCGCAATCACCCTAGGATCATTAATTTGCTCCCTCAATGTCGCGTATAAAGCAGAGATTACAATACTGTCCATAACATAGTGAACTACCATCGAATTACTGTAATACGCTAATTCAATCACGTTGGGAAGAATTGAAACCGGCTCAATTGAAATTACAACTTCTTTTTTTATCACCGATTGTCCCTCTAATTTTTGAATTATTTCCTGACGTTCCTGCTTGACCAATCCTGGACCTAAAATTCCTAGAGCGTAATTAATAACATCAATAGTCTCTCCGCAAAAAGCAATGTCTTTATTTAACCATTCCAACTCTTGTTTCATATTTTCAAAAGCTTCAACAAGTTTATCTAACGTGCAACCTTCTCTGAATTTATTAAGCAGCAAAAAAGCTACAACATTTGTTGACATTATTGGCATAGATCTAGCGCAATCATAAACTACATGTCTAGCTAAACAGTCTACTAGCAAACGATGTTCATCATCAACAACATCTGTTCCGTAAAGTGACGAGGTAGACATTGTAGCTTTCAAAGATTTTTTTTCTTTGTCTGTTGGATTTAAAAATAACCTGGATTGTTGATTATCAATTGACTTGATCATCTCTCTAAGAGAAAATGGCTCGCAAATATCCATCTTAACAATCCCATAACTTCCTCTGAGTGTGGACCAAATAGCTTTTATAGCAGAGCCAAAAGTTTCTGGTTTTTTAGGCTGGCCTAGCTGCTCTCTAACAAAATTCCCGTCTACAAGTCGGTCGTAATTAACAGACAGTGGGACTATAAGCGCGTCTTCAATAGTCCCGTCCTTGTACGCGTCGATAATTATACTGAGGATTCCACCTTTAGGCATACAAGGTTTTCCAGTTCTTGTTCTGCCGCCTTCGATGAAAAATTCAATATTGTGACCAGCTCGAAGACTTTCCATTACATATGTATGAAGTGTCGCGCGGTACAGCATGTCTTTGCGACCTTGGACTGGATCTATACGACGCTTTATATAGAAGGCGCCCAGGCCGTTTAAAAGCTTGCCGAAGATTGGTATTCTCAGATTGTCTCCTGCGGCGATTAAGGAATTTCGAACGTTGTTGCAGAGCAGGACAAAGCTTATTATGATGTAGTCCAGGTGGCTGCGGTGGAGAGGTAGGAAGATTAGTGGTACGCCGCGGTTGTTCGCTTTTTGGACCATTTCTATTTGCGAGTCTTGGACTATTACTGATTTTATGAAGAGTGGAAGGAGTTTGAAGAGGATCCACCCGGTCAGGCGGAGTAAGTTGTGGCTCATGGTGCTCTCCATTCGGGATAGTATTGCGCGAGCGCGGGACTCGGCTTGGGAGAAGGCTTCTTCTTCGGGGATTTGGTCATCCTTGGAGGTTTCCAGGGCTGTTTGCTTTATGGCGTCTTTTAGTCTTTCGTCGTTTAGAACCTGAAATTGATTATTTTTAGTAAACATTTTTGATATCAAATTTAGGGTCATTGCAAAGGTGTTATTTTGTTCTTATTGATAGTAAATTTATTATGTATTCAGGCTGCATTCGAATATCTCTCTAGGTTGATAATTGAGAAATGAGCTTGTATTTTGGGAAATATTGAGATATAAGCTCATCATGATGATACACTCATCGAGAGCTTTCATTTGAGTACTCACATCAATTTTTCATATATTTTATATATTTATATATATTATATATATGTATATATGAGAAATATATAAAAATTGCCATGTGGGTACTTAAATGAAAGGTCTCAATGAGTATAACATCAGGATAAGTTTATATCATTAAAAAGGTCAATAGTTAAGAAAGTACAGTGCAATTTAACAAATATCTTGTGAAATATTGAGATTTTTAAAGATATAAGCTCATCTTGATGTTACACTCATCGAGACCTTTCATTTGAGTACTTACATCAATTTTTTATATATTTTATATATTCTTATATATTGTATATATGTAGATATGAAAAATATATAAAAAATTTATGTGGATACTCAAATGAAAGCTCTTGATTAGTGTAATATCGGGATGAGCTTATATCTTAAAAAATATCATTAGATAACAAGATTCAATGTCATTTCTTAACTAGTGACAATTTTAAAGATATAAGCTCATCCCGATGTTATACTCATCGAGACCTTTCATTTGAGTACCTACATCAATTTTTCATATATTTTATATATTCTTATATATTGTATATATGTATATATGAAAAATATATCAAAAATGCATGTGGATACTCAAATTAAAGCTCTTGACGAGTGTAACATCGGGATGAGCTTATATCTTTAAAAATGTCAATAATTAAGAAATTACGTTCTATCTTGTGCACGATTGATATTTTTAAAGATATAAGCTCATCACAACATTACACTCATCGAGACCTTTCATTTGAGTACCCACATGCATTTTTTATATATTTTATATATTCTTATATATTCTATATATGTATGTATGAAAAATATATCAAAAATGCATGTGGGTATTCAAATGAAAGCTCTTGATGAGTGTAACATCGGGATGAGCTTATATTTTTAAAAACGTCAATATTTAAGAAAGTACAGTGAAATTTAACAAAATTCATTATTTAATAAGGGAAAATTTTATTTATTTATAGTTCACAAGTCACAGCAGTCACATAGTGACTGCATGCTTGCTAGTTAATATTAATTTAAAAATTAATTATAAAATTGTTTGGAAAAATTTATAGATTCTTATAATAAATTTTTCAAGTGTAGATAATTGTATCAAAACCGTAAAAGTAAATAAAAGATTAGCAACGAATATTAAATTAGATCAATTGTCATAAAAAGATTTTAATTATAAATAAAAAAATTTATTTCGGACTAAGATAAGAAAATTAATATTGTGGTATTAATTTAATAATCTTTAAAAAAGAAAAGTGTATTTTTAAATTTTAATAAATTATTATTTGTTATCACCAACTATAAATGCAGGAAGCATTAAATTATAAATTACTTGAAAGATTATCAATAAGGTCAATAGTTCATGACTTTTAATGTTTCCAACAATTAAAAAAAGAAAAAAAACTTACTGCTTGCGTTACTCGAGGATAATCATACTTTTTGAGGTTGCTTATAAATGAAAAATGATAAAAAATTTTCGAAAATATATTTCCACACGGTTCAATGAGTAATAAATTCCTTCCCAATAATTGATTTTGTTTTGTAGCCTCGATGGAAAATGTTCCCTGTAAAAAATAACAATAATTATTAATTATAATACTTAAAATTTTTTTAAATAAAAATTATTGATGCTTCAAATAATAAAGTGAGGAATTTGTGAAAGTTTCTGACCGTAATCGTGACACGGTTTGAAAATAGTAATTACAGTAATTTGTATTGTTTTTTTTTTTTTTAGCTCACTATTTAGTCAATGGCTAGTTTTTGAAACTTACTTTCTCTAAATTTCCGCGAATTATTATTATTTTTATCCATCGTTTAAAAAAATTTTCTTGCTCATTGTGCATCGCACTGATTTAATTTACAAAATTGTTACAATAATTTTTTTAATAAAAATTTTCATTATTTTAATTAAAATTTATCATTGCAAATAATCAGCTCTTATAAATAAAAAGGATATAAATAAAATACAACAATTGTGTAATCATCAGCGTTGCATTGGAAAAAAAAAAAAAAAAAAAAAAAAAAATTACTAACGTTGACACTTGACTATTGTTTTCATTTTTTGAGTTTGTTTATTAATTTATCCGTGAACTCTGAGTATTATTTTTAATTAACTTTAAAAAATAAATTAACTTATCGTGATACTGCTATTTATTTTATTTTATAATATTTGACTTATTGGTATGTACGCAGCGTGTAATTACGCAACAAGTGTAAGTGTGCTGTCAAGAAGAAACTGAATTAATGTAGACACTTGAAGACACGCTTAAAATTATATATATATATATTTTTAGCAACGCGCCAAGTTAGTTTGACGGAACAAAAAATTATAAATTAATTTTATGCTTACTCGAGATGTGGGTGTACATGTTTGACAACATTGATAAATAAATGAAGATATTTTTGGTACTGGAGGAACAAAAAGTTCCGCTTCCTTTATTTTGAACAGCGCATTTTCTCGGAGCTTTCTTATTTGTTCTCTGCTTTGAATTCTTCTTCGCTGACTTTGCTGGCCTGCGCGTCTTAAGCCTGAAAAAATTTTATTGTTAATATTTCTTTGAATAATAATTACTAGCAACTTTGCTTGTACTTTCTTAAATATTGACGTTTTTGAAGATATAAGCTCATCTTGATGTTATACTTATCGAGAGCTTTCATTAGAGTACCCACATGCATTTTTGATATATTTTTCATACATACATATATGTAATATATATAAATGTATAAAATATATAAAAAAATTAATGTGGGTACTCAAATAAAAGGTCTTGATTAGTGTAACATCGGGATGAGCTTATATCTTTAAAAATGTCAATATTTTACAAAATACAATGTCATTTCTTTAATAATGACCTTTTTGAAGATATAAGCTCATCTTGATGTGACATTTATCAAAACCTTTCATTTGAGTACCCACATAAATTTTTCATATATTTTATATATTTATATATATTACATATATGTATATATAAAAAATATATTAAAAATGCATGTGGGTATTCAAATGAAAGGTCTTTATGAGTGTAACATCAGGATGTGCTTATATCTTTAAAAATTTCATTAGTTCAGAAGATACAATGTCATTTCTATAATATTGACTTTTTTAAAGATATAAGCTCATCTCGATGTTACACTCATCAAGACCTTTCATTTGAGTACCCACATGCATTTTTGATATATTTTTCATATATAAATATATGTAATATACATAAATATATAAAATATATGAAAAATTGATGTAGGTACTCAAATGAAAGGTCTTGATGAGGGTAACATCAAGATGAACTTATATCTTTAAAAATGTCAATATTTCACAAGATACAAGGTCATTTTTTAATTATGTATCTAGAAATTTTGCTTATTCTCTTAATAATATAGATAATTAATTTTTTTTATATAAATAAGATTAATTATTATAACTAATAATTAATAATTGTGTCAAAAAACACATTTTGCAATAATTAATTAATTTTAACTAGCCATCATTAAATAAGAAATTTTTTTTTATATAATCTATAATTTATAATTCAAAAGAGTAATAAACTAATCAATAGATTTATAATTCTAATTGGCTTTATATATATAATTAAATAAATAAATAATTTTAAAAAAACCATCTAGTGAAAGACGTTGAACATTATCTTCAGTATCACGAATGACATCTGTTCTCGAGTCCCACTTGGCATAAACTTCTTGAATCCTTGTTGATAGTACATCCAGCATATTACTTGCTCTGAAATAAAATAAAAAAAAAATAATTAATTAAAAAATTCTTAATTTAAATTCCGGCAAATAACAATAAATAAAAAAAAATTTAATAATAATATTATTTAAACGATTTAAAAATAACTGTCGATGATTATGATTAATGATTATGTAAATGATATTAAATGTTAATCAAGTAATATTTAACAAGTACTTGATAACTCAGTCACAATAGACCACGTTATCAAATTACTTTTGAAACCACAGCCTTCATATTTATAAATTCAATTGATTGGTACTTTTGTTACAATAAAAATATTTATAAAATAAATTTTTAAAAAATTAATAAATACCTATAGTTGAAAAAGTAGTAAAGGACACCACAAAAAATGAATATTTCAATTATTCCAGTCATTATTAAGATCATAAAATTTGTCAAGTTATTAAAAAATTTTTTAAAAAATTATTAATATATTTTAAGAAAAAAAAAAAAAATCTACAGAATCATTTTAATTAAAAAAAATTTTTTTAAATTAAAAAAAAAATATTTGAATTAAAAATATTTAAACAATTATTTTAGGATAATTTGTCAAGAGTATGAAGAGAAAAACACGATACACATCACTGAACTAAATCAATAGTGAAGAAAGACTGTCATGTTTTAATGATACGATTGGCATCAACCAACTAAACACAACTTGAGTATCAAGTATTGTGTATCAATATAATAATCACTTGTACATAAAATAATTATAATTATAACAAAATAAAAATAATCGATGTAGATTATTTATTGATGATATATTTAAAATTTTCCAAACTCATCATCATCATCCACCCCACTTGAATTATAACACAGTTGTTATCAACTTGGACTTTCTACTTGCTGGTACACAATATACGGATTCAACAGTGCAGACATTGGCACTAAGCCCATCGTCTTGGTATTAACTTACGGTCATTGACACATACCGTTACTTTTCACATTATTAAAAATTATTTATTAACTAATTTTTTATTAATTTTTTTGTCCTTGATTTCTTCTCAACAAAAACAATTTTAATTTTTTTAATATTTCTTCTTAAAAAAAAAAAAGGAAAAAAATTTTTATCACTTGTCACTAACTTTAATTAAAATTAATTAATTACTTAAAAATTTAATGAACTATTTTTTACTAATTATTTATTAACTTCTTGTTCTTAATTTTAAACAGTATTAAAATTCTTTAAAAAAAATTTTTTTCATCACTTGTCATTAACTTTAATTAAAATTAATCAATTATTAAAAAGTTTAATAAACTTTTTTTTGCTAATTATTTATTAATTTTTTATTCTTGATTTCTTCTCAATTTTAAACAGAATTAAAATTTTTTAAATATTTCTTTAAAAAAAAAAAAAAAACATTTTTTTAACACTAATCATTAACTTTAAAATTAATTAATTACTTAAAAATTTAATATATTATTTTTTGATAATTTTTTTGTCCTTAATATTCTCAATTTTAAACAGAATTTTTAATTTTTTAAAGATTTCTTCTTTAGAAAAAAAAATAAATAATTTTTATCACTTGTCATTAACTTTAAAATTAATTAATTAATTGAAAATTTAATAAACTATTTTTTGATAATTATTTACTAATTTTTTTGTCCTTGATTTTTTCTCAACAAAAAAATTAAAATTTTTTAAAGATTTCTTCTTAAAAAAAAAAAATAATTTTTTATCACTTGTCATTAATTATAAAATTAATCAATTACATTCACTAAAAAATTTAATTAAAAATTTTTTAATCAATTTAAGATCATTATCTTTAAAATCTTTGTAACGATACTCGCTAAGCGCAGTAATTTAAGTGGACTGACAAGAAAGAGACTTATTCTTGTTTCAGTCTTATTGTAACTGGACTGACGATCCAAATACCCAGTATACCCAGTAGTATACCCAGCGCAGACCAAGAAAAGGCGAAAGTTAAATGCATTGACTCAATTGTCCGACGTTTACCACCACGGGCACGTGGTTAAATGCATATGTGACAGCCAATGAACTCACACACTCAATTTTTGCACGAATAATCTCAATTGACTTACAATGTGTAATATATATACTTATATACCTATGTACATCTATCTCTAACTGCTAATTGGATATTATCTAATAAACTCTACTCTCAATGCGGGATGCTGAGAAAAAAACATGTGTTAACCTCACTTAATTAAATAAATGTTTACTCACTTTATTTAGACAGTTTATCGAGATTTTTTATTTATTTCTTCAGGTATTTTTTAATGCCTCTTCTTAGTACATTCTTTTTTTTAATTATTACCAATGTTTTGGTACAAATGTTTGTAAAATTATGTACTCTGTTTTTTTTTTTAATGTTTGTGATACGATCACTAACATCTTACGGAAAGTATAAGAAGGAAAAGGAGAACTTCCCCCACTTTCATGTCGAGAAATGAGAAGGTATGTTTTAAGTTTCAAGGTTAGGAGTTGTTTGACAGTTTTCCATTGTTCGAATTACGGCTAATTTAACAGACGTTTTATCTTTATCACAATAATTATGATTATGACACAATAAACTTTAGAAGATAAATTTTATATGGAAGAAATAAAAATTGTAAACATTTTTTTTTTATTTTAAAATTATTACAAAAAAGATAAAAATTAAGTTAGCCGACATCTGAAAATTTCTGTAATTTATTTTATTGGAAAATTATTAAAAAAAAAAAATTAAAAGAAAAAATATCACATGTAGAAAATTAAAAAAACTATGTGTGCAATTTTTTAAAAATTATTTTTAGTTTTAATTTAATTAAAAAAAAAATTTATTTGTAATAAATTTTAAAAATTTTTATTACAATTTTTTAAAAATACTTTTTAGTTATAATTTAATTAATTAAGCAAGATTAAAAAATTAAAAATGTCGGCTAACTTTATTATTATTTGTAAGAATTATAAAAAATTAATAATGTACTTTTTTAAAAATAATTTTTTGTAAGTAATTTATAAATTTAAATATAATTAAAAAATTTACAACTGTCAGCTGATTTTAGTGTCATATTACTCAACTAGAGAAATTTTTTTTTGTTCTTATTTTTATTACGTTAAATAAATATTTTTAAATTACAGGCTTGATCTTCTTGAGCTAACAAGAAGTATAACAATAAAAATAATTGTAAAAAGACGCTATTAAATTTTTTTTGATTGTTGAGAATTTTCTAATGCTTCGCATTATAAGTCGTGAAAAATTTTATGATACTAAAACTAGCTGAAAGCTGTCAATTTTTTTTAATAAATCAATTACAATAAAAAAAAAAAATGCTTTAAAAAATTTTCATTAATCATTTTTTTTTTTAATTTTTACATGTGGAATTTATTAATTAAATTTCTTTCATAATAATTTTATTGCTAAAAAATTATGACATGAGTTAGCAGTTGTTTTGAAAAATTATTTTTAAAAAAATTGTATTTTTAATTTTTTTTAATTTCTACATATCAACTTTTTTTTTTCTAATTTTTGTTTACAATAATTTATTTATTAAAAAAATTCTTAAAATTATTCTTAAAATAAATTTTCTTATAAAATTTCAAATGTTAGTGTCTTAAAATTCTCTATAAATTTTTTTTTTTTAAATTGGACCCAACTGTTTATTTTATTTTATTATTACCATGTACTTAAATTCCATTAAAATTTTTCCGACAGACAAAGTTTTATTTCAATAAAGTAAAGATTAATTTAATTATAAATATTTTATAATATAGTATCAATACTTCGATAGTAAACATTAAAAGAAGTCATTGCACACTGATGTGATGAATTTTGAACAGACAATTAAAGAAAGATTGAATAGTTGAAAAATGAATACGAAAATTATCATCAATTATCATTCTAATAAATTTATTAATCTTCATCACTGTCATTTTTTGGTAAATTTAAACCTTTCTGTAGCTCGAATACATGCTCAATTGGTTTTGGCTTGCCATCTTCACCAACCGTACATGGCTTAATAATTCCATCACTAAAAAAAAAAAATAAAATTAATACAAATTAATTATCAATAAAAATAATATTACTTTACAGTAAATAATTTATTATTACCTAGACAACTTGTTAACAAGATTAACAAGTTTCATAGCCTCGTACTCTTTTTGTTCCTCAGTCATTCCTTCCAAAGGACTAGGTTTAGGATTCTCGTAGCATCCAGTCACAGGATTTATATTTTCTTTGTACTTAGTATACTCTTCAGTGTCACTTTCTCCGGACTCTGAAGAGTAATTTGTCTCAGGTTGATTCCCGCCTAAGAGCCCTTTATTTGCAAGCATTCCAGCTGCATTACCAAAACCAGTGTACTTAATCATGCGACCAACTGAAATTATAAATCAAATGATTAATAATAATTGCTAATTTATTAAAAAATAAATAAAATTACTCTGAAGTTGACAAACATCAGAAATTTTTTTATTATTTTTTAACAATAAAAATTATCATGAAAAAATTCCACTTGTAAAAAATTATTAGTAGAAATTTTTAAAAACACTTTTTTTAGTGTAATTAGTTTGTATAAAATAAAAAATAAATTACCATTTTTTTTACACAGAACAAATAAAAATTCAGAGATAGCAACTCGTAATTCCACGATAGGGAATGTCAGCAATTTACACAACTTAGCTCGCAAAGTTGTTCCTTCTTCAGGACGCTTCATCACATCCTTCAAAGGCGGCAAAACTTTAAGTCTAGCATACTTGCGTATGCATCTGTTGCTTCTTGCAAGCTTCAACAAGGCGGACACTGCAGGTAAAGTATTTTTAACAAGATTCTCCCGAGAATTCAAACACGCGTCTAAATATTTAACCAGCTCCCAGATTGCTGACATGTCCAAGTCCTCAAAAACTTCAGAGCTTTTATTCTCGGGACTTATTCGAGGTACTAGAGGATCAAAACTGGTGTACGGTATTACTATCAATAAATCTGCAATACCACTTTGCAATTCTTTGCTGTCAAGCTTTTTTACGTCCTCTGAAGTCAATAATCTGTATAAAATTCCAACTAATCTTTTATTAGTTTCCGATTGCTCTTTTGTGGTTTCCTCAGCGTCTATATATATGTTGTACAGAGCTTTTAGGAGCTCGCAAATTACTTCAACTATTTCCTAAAATTAAATTATTTTATTGATTTTTAATTATTAATAATTAATAATCAATAATTGTTAACAATTAATTAATAATAATTAGTTGTTAATAATTAATTAAATATTTATAATGAATTAATTATTAATAATTTATAATAAAAGAAATTACCTTTGAAGATGATAATCTGTTAGATAAATTATTTAAGCAGTCAATCAATAATTTATCTCCATTATATTCATTTTTACAAATATTTCTTGAGGGAATATTCAACGCGGTAATTAAAAATAAAATTCTCATATCAAATAGCATGATATTATTTGTGACAGTTGGGTCATAATTGCTTATTCGTGTGACTAGATTTTTCAGACAATCTGTTTTCGCTATTTGAATTTGAACACTTGGCGAATTGTATATTAAGTTACAGAGTAATTTGACTGCTTCGAGTGTGGTTTCTGTGTACGGTGGAGGAACTGGAGCAGCTAGATCAGCTTTCAGTAGAATAATGTTTAACCTTTCGTCCGTTATTATTATGTCCAAGTCTTTTTTATCACGACTGTAAATTAAAAAAAATAAATAATATATTATAATTGCAGAAATTAGCAGACATCTGACAATTTTTTTAATACATCAGTAATTATAAAAAAATTTGCACTTGAAATTTTTTCACTAAATTTTTTAGTATAATTTAATTGTTATAAAAAATTATTAAAATTGTTAGATGTCTATTAAATTTAGTATTATTTATTTTACAATTATTACCTCAATATCCTAAGAACTTGTAAACATTTAACATGAATGGCAGAATATTTATCACTCTGTAACCGAGTGAATAAATTACTCCAAATTTTTTCTCTTGAATCATGGTCTAAATCTTCAAATTTTACAGTTTTTGCGTACTAAAAAATTAAATTGTATTTTTTAGACAATCATGATAAAAAAAAAAACATGACACTGAAATTAGCAGACACTTGACAATTTTTTAATTTATCTTGAAAAATAAACGAACTTAAAAAAAATGCATTTATAATTTTTTATAGCTTCTAAGGATGGAATATTCTAAATAAATTTTTCTTATTATAATTTATTTGTTAAAAAAAATTATCAAATGTCTCTTAATTCCAGTATCATTAAAAAAATTATCACACAATAAATATGCTAATATATATAATACCTTTTCACAAAATTTGTCATAATTCTTAGAAATTTCTTCTCCTTCTAAATCAACTGTATTAATTAATTCCATTGTTTACTAATCGCTAATAATGTTTGGACTATTTGACAGAAAAAATATACAGGGCCTCCATAATCGGGGGAGTGTGGCAAATTCCCACTTATAAAAATTATGTTGGCAGCATTTGTTGTTACTAAACTATACCTTAAAAATTCAAATATTTTTAAGGTATAGTTTAGTAACAAATTTTGACAACATCATTTTTATGACCGAGTGGGAATTTGCCATACTCCCAGATGTATTATTATAAGAACAAACGCAAATAACATTACATACCACAACACAAAACACAACAAGTCTCGAGACACGTGCAAAATAGATAAAATTAATTAATTTAATTAAAAAATTACAATTATTATAAACAATTGTTACCTAGTGTTAAGTATAACTTTGATATATATATAAAAATTTTGATTTTTAAGAGACTATAATAGATGACTAACAAATTTAATTTTTCTAGAACGCTAAATATGCAGAGACAAGCCTCTAGGTATTTTATTTTATGATTATAAATTAAAACTCTACTTTTTAATCATTAATTAAAAGAAAAAAATTATTAAAAATGAAATTTGAGTTTCTTTTTAGAGTTTATAAATATTTTCATGACATTTAATTTAGCTTTCACTTGACAATTATTTCATTTTCTTTAACAAAAAAATTTGTTCCAAAAAATTATTTTTAAAAAATTGCATTTTTAATTTTTTTAAATTTCTACATGTCAATTTTTTTTATATTTTTTTTTTTTGCCATAATTTATTTGTTAAAAAAAATTATTAAATATCTGCTAAATTTATTATCATACTTTAATGTCATAAATTTGTTCCAAAAAATTATTTTTAAAATTTTCTACTTGTCAATTTTTTTTGCTATAATTTATTTGTTATAAAAATTCTTAAAGTTATTGAATATCTGCTAAATTAATTTTTATATGCATTTTATTGATAGGACATGTCTATTTATTTGTAAAAAAGCCCTGATAAATCCACGCCGCGTGGATTTATTAGGATTTTTTTACTGACATGTGAATACATTTCTATTGTGATAATGAAAGTAAAAAAAAATCAACGAGTAACAATTTAAAAGAAAGGGATAAATGTAATTAATTATCAGTATTTTTTGTTCAGTAACAACTTTTTTAAAAATAAATAAAGTAAATTAAAAAAAACTTTATAAACATAACTAATTAATTACCATAGAAATATTTACCAATTGCAGGATCAAAAAAGTTCTTCGGATTAAAGAATTGAAACAATAAATACGCTGTTATCCTGGAATATTTTTTAATTTATTATTATTTAGAATAAATGTAATGCGTAGAATGATATAAGCTTGACTCTTTGGCTCTAATAGAATATATAGAATAGTACTGAGCTACTGAGAGTATTTTTTTGGAATAATAATAATAACAATAATTTTAGGCGGGAAGGATTGTAGTTTCCTCTCTCGTCGTTGGTGGTGTCGAAGCGTTTCTGGTACAGTGTAAGGCCGCTGTGGCGTGAGCGAGGCGACAGCACCGCCACAGATGTGCTGCCTCTATATACAGTTAGTGCTCGGTCCTTATATATACAGCCACACTCTTATTTATTGGTCAAAAAAATTATCAAATTTCTGCTAATTAATTTATGACACAAATTGACAGTCATTAGAAATTTTTTAATAATTTTATAACAATGAAATTATTAGTGAAAATTTTATTTAGTGTAATTAATTTGTTATAAAAATTGAAAAAATTGACGGCTAACTTTAATGAAAATTAATTTAGGAGGTATTAATTAATTTTATTAACTTTATTAATTTAAAAATTGACGTAAAAATTTTTAAAAAATAATAATAAAGTTAGCCGACATTTATGATTTTTTTTATTTTGCTTAATTTTATTAAATTATAATTAAAAAATATTTTTAAAAAATTGCACTAATAGTTTTTGAAGTTTTTAACAAATGAAAAAAATTTTTTTTATAATAATTCTTTAATGAAAAAAATCATAAAATTTTTTAGATGTCGGCTAACTTTATTTACATGTAAAAAAATTAAAGAATTATCATGTGACTGGTAACTTTAATTTTATCTAACTTCAAGATCATATTAATTTTGATAAAATTAGTACTAGGTAATGCCAGTAAAATAAATGATACAGATGGCATTTGAAGACTCAGAGGACAATTGGACGGATGCATTGCCGGTATGCAAAGAGTCTGGAGTAGGATTTTCCACTAACCAGATCTACAGGGAAGATGGTTATCGCCAAGAAGATCATCCATTTGAAGACAGGTGCTTTCATTGCAAATACGACGAGTCGACGTTTGTCTACGGAATATTTGACGGGCATGAAAGCTCCAGGGCTGCTAATTTTGCTCTGCAGAGGATGGCCGCTGAGATACTGTTGGGACAACTCAATGGCAAGAGCACTAATGAAGAAGTCAAAGAAGTTCTCAGGTAAATTAAATAATAACTAGATTTAAAAATTAATTAATTAATCAATTATTAATTGTGGTTCTTTTTTAGACAGGCATTTATTTCAGTGGAGCGAGGATACTTTGATTCAATCGGAGATCTACTGGCAGAGCGCACTAGCTTAAAATTTGACATCCCAGAAGAACTTAATTCCTATGAAGCTTATCAGAAGTTTCCGGATCTGGTGAACAAACTGAACAAGTTAAACCGCGAACTGGCTGCTGGAACAAGCGCAATTGTCGCTCTAGTCTTTCGTAATAATTTATACGTGGCTAATGTTGGAGATAGTCGGGCTCTGCTTTGTAAAACTGACAGTAATCAAGTGCTGAGGGTTGTTCAGTTGAGTATTGACCATGATTTAAGGAATGAAGATGAACTTTTGAGGCTGTCGCAACTTAATCTTGATACTAAATCTATCAGACAAGGTATTTTTTTTTAATTAAAAAAAAATTATATTAAAATTGAGAGACAATTGATAATACTGGATTTAGCTAACAATTGTTAATTTTTTCAATTTTTATAAAAAATTGAATTATAACAAAAAAATGTGGAATTTTTTTTAATTAAATTTTTTATTGATATAAAATTATTAAAAAATGGCTAATATAAGTGTTTTAGACAATTTACTATTTTTTTTTTTTTTTTAAGAAATTATGACAAAATTATAAAGCAAAAAAATTTTACATGTTAAAATTATTAATGGTATTTTTAAAAAATCATTTTTTAGAATTAATAAAATTAAAAAATGATAAAGTTCTAATTTTTGTGTCAAAAAAAAAAAAAAAAGTATTTATTTAATTATGAATATTTAATAGTGACTATTTAATTGATACTTAAGTTATCTGACATTTAATGATTTCTAGGATTTTTTTTAATAAATAAATTATTATAAAAAATTCCACATGTACCTAAATGTATCAAAAAAATTGTAATTTTTTTATATTTATTTATTTTTTTACTTAAACGCCAATCAGCTTTTTACAGATTAATAATAGAAAAATTTTTCGAGAAATTTATTTAAATAAAAATTATAATACAAGAGAGACTAATATACATAAGGAAAATTATTTCAGCAATTAAAAATCACAGGATTTTTTTTAATTTAGCTAAGAATGCTTTATAGGAATTATTTAAAAAATTTATATTTATAAATAGTGATTTATTTAAAAAAAAAAAAAATGTCAGATGTTAGTTAATTCAAATTTCATTTTATTTAATATGATTAATTAATTAATTAAAAATAATTTAAAGGTTCTCACCTGGGTAACCAAGAAAACACAAGGTGCCTTGGAAATTATTTAGTCAAAGGGGGATACAAAGAATTTGAAGAGCTAGCAGCGTCAACGTCAGAGCCAATAATAGCAGAGCCAGAAATTCATGGTGGTATTGACCTGGATGACTCGTGTAGATTTCTTCTCTTAATGTCCCGAGGGTTGTACAAGTCTTTGGAAGAAGCTACGGGTACTGACCAGGTCAATAAAGAACTAGCTTTGATGGTAGTCGAGCAGTTCCGAATTCAGTCCACTCTGACAGGAGTTGCTCAGGCAGTTGTGGACAAAGTGGTGAGGATTCACCATGATATGAACATGAGTAACTCGCAAAATTCTTCTAAAAGTGGTAAGCGAGAGGATATTACACTCTTGGTGAGGAATTTTAATTTTCCACTGCCGAATGCTTTAAAAAATCCCAGTGGTCAGTCGGTTCACTTCAACCCGATTGTCCAGACTGCTGTTACAAGTGTCCAAGAAGGTGACTTTTGTACGAGCAATGTTTCAGATTTTAATCCTTCGACTAATGATACCACGTCGACGTCGGAAACTTCTTCGGTAAATACTCGACCGGATAGGAATGCTAAAATTCAACCTTATGTTGATTTTTCAGAATTCTTTGAAAATGTTGAGAGGCGCAGAAAAAATGGGACGCTTCCTAAAGATATTGATTTTGGATAAATTATTTTGTTGGGGTTAAAATGTAAAGTGTACTTAATAGAATTAAATAAATTAAAAATTTTTTTACATAAATTGAAGAATTTTTTCATTTTTAAATTGTATATAAAATTAAGTAAAATCAAAATGTAAATAATTTTTGAAATAAAAGAAAAAACATAAAAGGTAAAAGACCCAGTTATTGACACTTGCAATTTTATTTTAATTAAAAAAAAAAAAAAAAAAAAAAACAAATCAACTGTGATAAATTAATAAATATTAGCGACCTTGAAGTCACTATGTGACTGCCGTAACTTGTGAAATATAAATAAATAAAATTTATTAAATAATGAATTTTATAAAATTGCACTGTACTTTCTTAATTATTGGCATTTTTAAAGATATAAGCTTATCATGATGTTACACTCATCGAGACCTTTCATTTGAGTACCCACATGTATTTTTGATATATTTTTCATATATACATATATATAAATATATAAAATATATGAAAAATTGATGTGGGTACTCAAATGAGAGGTCTTGATGAGTATAACATCAGGATGAGCTTATATCTTTAAAAATGTCAATATTTTACAAGATACAAGGTCATTTCTTGATTATGTGTCTAGAGATAAAGCATTTTCGAATGCAGCTTAAATACTTATCATCATAAATTGACTATTAGTGAGAATGATATGAAACCTTAAAAAGGCATAACTCCAGATAAATTTACGAGATATAAGACTATACTATAAGTATGACTCTACGGTCACGCCTCTACCGGCAGCAAGGCTCAACCAAGCGCTTACCACCACAACAAAATAATAAATTTAATCGAACAAACGATTTGGCAAAAAAAGTTAAAAGCGAATTGATTTCCCCCCGCCAACTTAAGAGAGCCATCAATTATTAAGTCAAATAAAGTTATTTATTATTTTATCAAATTTTTGTTTAATTTCTTCTCAATAATTTTTTTTTTCTTAATAATATAAATAATTTTTTAGTTATAAATTTGAAGATAATTGGTTTTTGCAAGTGTCTTAGACTTCAAATAAATAAAACAAAAATTTTATTTTTTTCAATTAGGAATTACTTTTATTTAAAGTAAATAAACAAATTGATAATTGGCAATACTATTAAATAGTAAATGTCATATTATATATAAAAATGGCATTTTTTAATTTTTCAATATAAAAATTATTTTAAATCATATTTCAAGATTAGAAAATTTTTACAATGAGAATATTATGTTACAAATGGTTCTACAAACTCTCGCATAAACTCGTGATAAAAAAATGCATTATTTTATCATGAAATAATAATAATAATAAAAAAATAAACTCTAAATATGTGTTTAAAAGCACAATCTAAAGCCATAATTTATTTCTTCTTAATCTCCAGATTGTGAATACTCTTTAGTGATATTTCCGACATATAAAGATAACTAACGAGTTCAAGGCTCGGGCATTCCTTTGAGCCGCTCAAAAGCTGCTTTCTCCAAAGCTTCACGATGATTTGGATGAGCAATGTTTATAAGCGCGTGAGCACGTTGCTTCAGAGTCTTACCAAACAGACTCGCGATTCCGTGCTCGGTCACGACGTATCTGACCAAAGCTCTGCTGGTCACCACACCGGCTCCTGATTTCAATACCGGAGTAATTTTGCTGGTTTTTCCATCAGCAGTTGTTGAATTTAATGCAACAATTGGCTGGCCCAAACCGTCCTCACTCATCGCAGCGCCGGTCAGGAAATCTACCTGGCCTCCGAATCCAGAGTACATTCGTGTTCCGATACTGTCTGAACAAATTTGTCCGGTTAAGTCTACTTCAATGCACGAATTGATACAAGTCATTTTTGGTTGCTTGGCTATTATTCTCGGGTCGTTTACGTAATCGACAACCAACATCTCTGTAAAATAAATTATTTATATTATTAATTAATAAAATTTATATAAATATTATTAAAATTTTTTTTTATCAAGTAATATTACAAGTGTTACAAATGATAATTAAATCTGGAGATATTTCATAATATTTTGATTTTTTTTTAACTTATAAATCATTTATAAAAAAATATTTAAAGAAAATTATTTATAAAATGTTATTTTTAAAAAATCATTTATAAAACAATATTTTTAATAATAATATTTTACAATGATGATAAGTATTTAGGCTGTATTCAAAATTTAGGCTCGATCTCTAGATACATAATTAAGAAATGACCTTGTATCTTGTAAACTACTGACATTTTTGAAGATATAAGCTCATCCTGATGTTACACTCATCAAGACCTTTCATTTGAGTACCCACATGTATTTTTGATATATTTTATATATTTATATATATATTACATATATGTATATATGATAAATATATCAAAAATGCATGTGGGTACTCAAATGAAAGCCCTTCATCAGTGGAACATCGTGATGAGCTTATATCTTTAAAAATGTCAGTACCTAAAGAAGTACAGTGCAATTTAATAAAATTAATTATTTCTAAATAATCATCAAATATTTCTAACTTTTAGAATCATAAATTAAAATCAAAATACATACCAATAAATGGATTGTTGTGCATGAAATCATACAATTTTTGTGATCCAACACAAAAAGATCCAACAATTCTTCCGCGATGAATAGACTTTTTGTTATTAGTAATACATCCAATATTAACCAGATCAACAACACCATCGCTAAACATTTCACTATGAATACCAAGGTTCTTATGGTTCTTCAACTGAGCTAATACTGCGTCAGGAATACTTCCAATACCCAATTGAAGAGTCGCTCCATCAGCTACCAAATTCTCAGCAATATGTTTGCCGATCGCTCGTTCTTTGTCAGTTGGTGCCTTAACAGGATGAGCTGGCAGAGGCCCATTGTGCTCAACAGCAAAGTCGATGTGACTTTTGTGAATAATTGCGTCACCAAAAGTCCTAGGCATGTTTTCATTAACCTGAGCTATTAAAATAAATAAATAAATATATAAAATAAGTAAATTTTTTGTTAAAAAAATTTTAAAAATATTCCAGTGACTGCTAATTTAAATGTCATAAATTATTCCTACTCCAAGAAACGTGTAATTTATGATTATTGCTAATTAAACTTCTTACGTGAACTTACCGACGATTTTTTTCGACTTAATAAGAGCTGCGCGAACACAATCAACGCTAGTTCCCAATGAACAATATCCTTTACTGTCTGGAGGTGTCACGTGAATAAGAGCGATGTCAGGTTTCATATAATCTTGATTAAATATCTTCGGTATTTCATGAAGGAAAATTGGAATAGCATCAGCTGTACCTTCATTTACAGCTCCTCGGACATTACCACCGATAAAAAAGCTCACGGATCTAAAGTGTTCTATAAAAATAAATAAATAAATATTTCATACAAAATAAATTTAAAAAAAAAAAAAAACTACTTACTAGCATTTTCAGTCTTTGCAAATGGAGCAGCTCCTTCCAAATGCATGTGACACAATCGTACATTTTTAACATTAGACTTAATTCCAACCTCAGTAAGACCTCTCAATAATTCCACAGGAGTTGCTGCAGCTCCTTGGACAAACACAATTTGATCTAAAACAAAATAAAAAATGAAATTATAATTTTTTCTTCAATAACCATATTAATACTATCTTTACGATTGTTTTATTGAGTTTATTTACAACACTGGGATAATATAATCTCAGAGACCATAAAGGTCAAAGTTTTTAAATGTCAGTATTTGAATTAACCAGATTACTTTTTTTTTTTTTTAAATAAAACACAAAGAGCAATTAAAATAATAAATTAGCCTCATCTTTAAAATTACATAATTACAATTTTGATTATGATTATGACATATTATTACTGATATTGATGTAAACAAATACTCAAGGCTCTTAAAAGTTTTCTTTAGATCTTGCTTTTTTGCATTTTACCATTGACCTAATTACAATATTATTATTATAGAAATGTACAGCCGTCATCTGACGTCAAAGGTTGTAAAAATAGATAAGTAGCGTTTCAACACAATAAATGCAATTAATAAATAATAGATGTTAAAAAAAACTAGTTCAATACCCGACATAATTAATATATTATTAAGTATGTTAAGCCAATGATATAAATAGGAACTTTTGATTGAAAAATTAGGTTGAATTTGTCAATAAATAAATCAATAAATAAATAAATTAATTAATAAATAACTAAATGAATAAAAAAATAAATAAATTAATAAATAACTAACTAAATAAATAAATAAAAAATTGAATAATAAAATTTAATTCAAAAATTAATAGTGAATTGTTGAAATATATTTTTTTATTTTAATTTATTTGTTATAAAAATATAAAATTAAATTTTTTTTACAATAATTCAATTGCTATAAAATTACAAAAAAAATTGATAGTATTAATTTATTAATTTATTTAGTTAGTTATTTTTTAATAAAATTTTTTTATAATAATTCACTTGTTATAAAATTACAAAAAAAAAAAAGTTTATAGTATTAATTTTTAAATTGAATTTTATTATTCAAATTTTCATCAGAATTTTTTTAAAATTATAATGAAAATTTGAATAATAAAATTCAATTTAAAAATTAATACTATAAACTTTTTTTTTTTTGTAATTTTATAACAAGTGAATTATTATAAAAAAATTTTATTAAAAAATAACTAACTAAATAAATAAATAAATAAATCTAACCAGATGCTAAACCAGCTCTTTCAACGGCTTCTTCAGCGGACTTGACCCAGCAAGGTTCCTTGTCAGGAATAGGCATCGCCGGCTCGTTGACATAAGTATAAAAAGTCTTGGAGGCTTGCAATCGATACCCATGTGCACTTGCTAGACCTTTAAACCCTTCAGATAATTTAATAAGTCGATTTAATGCAGCCATTGCAAATTATTGTAATTTTTTATAGTCCCAGACAGAATAATTTTAAGTAACTTGTTGACACCACACCTAGACTGTAATTACATTTAAAAAAAAAAAAATTATTAAACTGTTCACTACCAAATATTATCTTATCAAACAAGATAAATCAATAATCCTTTAAAAGAATGTTCTGGTGTACTTACAAAAATTAATTTGTAATTTTTAATTCTGATTTAGTACAATGTGTGTACTGGTCTTATTGATAGGCGTCCGGACACTGACTGCACGAATACAGAATCTAACTCAATAAATAAAATTCTCTCTTCAATTAATGTATGTGCTTATTCTCTCGCTCGCTCTTTATCGCAACAGCGACCTCCTGCCAAATGAAAACACTCGGCTGAATGTTAAATGTAAATTAGATAGAATTAAATACTCTGATAACTTTGTTTTATTATTGATGAAAATTATGTTTGATGTGTCTAGTCGTCTGCAAAAAATAATTGTTTTTTATTAATTGTAATTAATCTTGAGAGTAAAACTGTATTATATTGTAAGGTATAAAATTTCTTCACAATTCATTTGTTTAAAAAATGTCGGAAAATTTTTGCCTTTCAAAGTCAATATTGAAAATTTTCTAAATTTAGTATGTCAATATTTGAGTTTTTTTTTAATTTTATTAATTTTTTAAATAATTTGTCAAGCTTGAAAATTAATAAATAAAATTGTGATAGGTAGGTTAATCTTTATAAAAAATTAATTATAATAAAAAAAATGCTTTAAAAAATTTCCATAAATAATTTTTTTCATAATAATTTAATTAGTATAAAATTATAAAAAAATTATGAGAAATTAATTATTATAAAAAGAAAAATTTAATTGAAAAATTCCACTTGTAAAAATTAATAAAAATTAAAAATGAAAATTTTTAGAAGCATTTTATTATTACAATTGATTTGTTATAAAAATTTTTTAAATTGACAGCTGACAGCTAACTTCAGTATCATAAAAAATTTCTAGTGTCAGTTAACTTCAGTTTCATTAAAAATTTGCCTATAAATAAATAAATATTTCAATTAGTAAAAAAATTTTCTAACCTGTATTGTCAATTTATTTAATTGTTTTTAAAATAAACTTTTAAATCGTTTGATATAAAAGAAATGATCTTTAAATTTTTCTATTTTTTCACAATTAAACACACGTGACACTTGTAGACATTTGCTCAATTTTTGATAATAGTTTGCGCCCTCTAAAACAAGTGCTTACTTTAAAAAATAAATAATAATAATAATAAATAAATAAATGTTACATACTTATTTAATGAGGATTAATTTAGCAGATATTTAATAATTTTTTTAACAAATAAATTATGGCAAAAAAAAAAAAATTGATATTTAAAAATATTAAAAAATTATAAATGCAATTTTTTAAAAATGATTTTTCAGAAAAAATTTATTGGTTAAATAAAATTAAAAATTCATTAAGTGACTGCTAACTTTAATGTCATAAAAATTAAATTTTTTTATTATAAGTAAATAAAAAAAAAAAATAATAATAATGAAAATTAAGTTAGCCGACACTCAACAATTTTTGATTTTTTTTATTAATTAAAAATTAGAACTCAGAAAATATTTTAAAAAAATTCCATGTATAATTTTTAAAATTTTCTACATGTGAAAATTTTTGTTTTAATTTTTAAAAAATTATTTTTCAACAAAATAAATTATAAAAATTTTTAAATGTCGGCTAATTAAATTTTCATTAATAATAAAATAATATAAAAAATATTTTAATACTTGCAATTAAAATTTCCCGCTAATTTACAAACCACAAAAGTCAAATGACATGTAGAAAACTTCAAGCACGTGACGTCAACGTTATAGTTCCCTCTCTTTAAATCGACTAGCTGTCTCTCTCAAAATTCAGTCCCATGATCACGACGCAACTCGAAAGACTAATTAAAAAAAAACACAAACATTAACAATCTCGCATCTGAGCTGTCAAAAATAATCTTAAATTTATTCCCAGGTAATTCGCACATTTATACTCAAATACTTACACTAATTATTTAAATTTACAAACACATATTAATTTATTCTTGCAACTAATAACTGCCCCTCCAGGCTAGCCAGCGAGGTGGCAGTAGCAGTCACCAGACAGAGCAAGACATTTCTGCGTTCAACGAGTTCTGTTGCACTTGATCCCAGCAATTTATATTTGGATTGTTTAAATAAGTGTAATTGCTGGTTTTTACAATGAATAAAAGCATCGGAAGTCGCCAAGCACACCAGGAACATGTCCTGGCAGTGTCCAGGGATTTTATTTCCCAACCCAGGCTCAGTAAGTACTTTAATTTTATTTATTTTGAGGAAAAAGAGATGAGACCTTCCTCAAGTGGGCGTAGTTGATCGATCTGCTGGCGGGTCAGCTGATTACTAATAATTTTCTCAATGTAGGATAATTATTGACAATTTATTTTTTATTAATTAATGTTTCATATATTTTTAGAGGTAGGTTTATTGTAAGTACGCGCAAAATGTCAAAATTGAGAGTTAATTTAGAGTTAAGTGAGTTTAGCAGTCATGTGACTGTTAATGACGATCTATCATGGTGGTAAAAATATATATTTCAAATATTTATATATATTATTATTCAAGTTTAAGAAATATAGCTTGATTAAAATTACATTTGTGATGTAATATTTATTTTATTTAATATTGGAAGGTAATTATTTTTTTTTTTTTTTTTTTAATAAAATTTTTGGGAAGAAAAATAAAAATTTCAAAATCGGGCGTAGTCTTTTTTTGTATACAATATAATGTTTTTTTTTTTTTAATGAAAATTAATGATACTAAAGTTAGCTGACGTTTTTAATTTTTTGATTTTTTTTTTAATAATTAAATTAGAACAAAAAAATATTTTTAAAAAATTGCACTTACAGTTTTTCAAGTTTTTAACAAATGACAATTTTTTTTTGTAGTCATTTTTTCAATAAAAAAATTCTTTTTAATTTTTAAATGTTGACTAACTTAATTTTTATGAAAATGAATTTAGCAGACATTTGACAATTTTTATGATTTTTTTTATTAAAAAAATTATTTTTAAAAAATCTGAAAAATTTCACATTTAAGAAATTTGAAAAACTAAAAATGCATTTTTTTAAAAATATTTTTTTAGTTTTTATTTAATTAAAGAAAAAAATCAAAAAATTTCTAAGTGTCTGCTGATTTCAGTACCATTTTTTTTAAATATTATTTTATTAGATAGTAAAAATTTTTTTAATTAATTTATTATTATTATTATTAATTAATTGAACTACTTCTCAGCTTACAAGACAGTCTCGGGAGTAAACGGTCCTCTGGTAATCTTAGACGAGGTAAAGTTCCCGAAGTTCGCTGAAATTATTCAGCTGAGACTTGCTGATGGCTCAATCCGTTCGGGAAAAGTCCTTGAGGTGTCTGGCTCCAAAGCTGTGGTCCAGGTATTTGAAGGAACATCTGGAATTGACGCTAAGAACACCGTCTGCGAGTTCACTGGTGACATTCTCAGGACTCCAGTATCAGAGGACATGCTCGGGCGTGTCTTCAACGGATCTGGAAAGCCGATTGACAAGGGACCTCCAATTCTCGCGGAAGACTTTTTGGATATTGAGGGACAGCCGATTAATCCCTGGAGTCGTATTTATCCTGAGGAAATGATACAGACTGGTATTTCTGCTATTGATGTCATGAATTCAATCGCCAGAGGACAAAAGATTCCCATTTTCTCAGCTGCTGGTCTTCCTCACAATGAAGTAATTTATTTAATAGAATTTTTAGTCACTTACATACAAATAAAATTAATAATAATATTTTTTTAACTAATTTATGCAAGCAACCTTGCAGTCACTATGTGACTGCCGAGGCTTGTGAACTATAAATATCAAAATTTTGTCTTATTAAATAATGATTTTTGTTAAATTGCACTGTATTTTTTTAAATATTGGAATTTTTTAAGATATAAGCTAATCTCGATGTTACACTCATCAAGAGCTTTCATTTGAGTACCCACATGGATTTTTTTATATATTTTTCATATATACATATATGTAATATATAATATATATAAAATATATGAAAAAAAGTGATGTGGGTACTCAAATGAAAGGTCTCGATGAGTGTAATATCGTGGTGAGCTTCTATCTTTAAAAATGTCCATCGTGCACAAGATACAATATCATTTCTTAATTATTGATATTTTTAAATATATAAGCTCATCCCGATGTTACACTTATCAAGAGCTTTCATTTGAGTACCCATATGCATTTTTGATATATTTTTCATATATACATATATATAATATATAAAATATATATAAATATATGAAAAATTGATGTGGGTACTCAAATGAAAGGTCTGGATGAGTGCAATGTCAAGATAAACTTATATCTTTAAAAATGTCAATAGTTAAAAAATTACATTGTACTTTGTCAATTTATGATATTTTTAAAGATATAAGCTCATTCCGATGTTACACTCATCAAGAGCTTTCATTTGAGTACCTACATGAATTTTGATATATTTTTTATATATTCATATATACATTTATATAATATATATAAATATATGAAAAAAT
>CAJNRD030001117.1:2099363-2127119 GCA_905319865.3 Cotesia congregata | reverse complement strand
TTTCATATATTTATATATATGTATATATGAAAAATATGTCAAAATGCATGTGGGTACTCAAATAAAAGCTCTTGATGATTGTAACGTCGGGATGAGCTTATATCTTTAAAAATGTCAATAGTTAAAAAATTACATTGTACTTTGTCAATTTATGATATTTTTAAAGATATAAGCTCATTCCGATGTTACACTCATCAAGAGCTTTCATTTGAGTACCTACATGAATTTTTGATATATTTTTCATATATACATATATATAATATATAAAATATATATAAATATATGAAAAATTGATGTGGGTACTCAAATGAAAGGTCTCGATGAGTGTAACATCGGAATGAGCTTATATCTTTAAAAATGTCAATAGTTCACAAGATACAAGGTCATATCTTAATTACATAAATAAATTAAATTTTATTTCGACAATAACAAATAAAATTAAAAATATATATTTTTTTTTATAGATTGCTGCGCAAATTTGTCGTCAAGCCGGTCTTGTAAAAACTCCTGGCAAGTCAGTATTAGATTCTCACGAAGATAACTTCGCCATTGTCTTCGCAGCTATGGGAGTAAACATGGAAACAGCTCGTTTCTTCAAGCAGGACTTCGAGGAGAACGGTTCTATGGAGAACGTGTGTCTGTTCTTGAATTTGGCCAACGATCCGACCATTGAACGTATTATTACACCACGTCTTGCCCTGACGGCTGCAGAATTCCTTGCCTACCAATGTGAGAAACACGTACTGGTCATCTTGACCGATATGTCATCTTACGCCGAAGCTTTGCGTGAAGTATCAGCTGCTCGTGAAGAAGTACCCGGACGTCGTGGTTTCCCCGGTTACATGTACACCGATTTGGCCACCATTTACGAGCGAGCTGGTCGTGTTGAGGGTCGTAATGGATCTATTACTCAGATTCCAATTCTTACTATGCCTAACGATGATATTACTCACCCGATTCCCGATCTTACTGGGTATATTACCGAAGGACAAATTTATGTAGATCGTCAATTACATAACAGGCAAATTTATCCACCTGTAAACGTATTGCCTTCACTTTCTCGTCTTATGAAGTCGGCTATTGGCGAGGGAATGACTCGTAAAGATCACTCTGATGTTTCTAACCAATTGGTAAGTTTTATTTATTTTTATTTTTTAAATAATTAATGGTCAAATTTTAACAATAATAATAATCACAATAATATGTGAACTATAAATAATTAAAATTTTGCTTTATTAAATAATGACTTTTATTAAATTGTACTGTACTTTCTTAAATATTGACATTTTTTAAGATATAAGCTCATCCCGATGTCATACTCATCAAGACCTTTCATTTGAGTACCCATATGCATTTTCGATATATTTTTCATATATACATATATGTAATATATATAAATATATGAAAAATTGATGTAGGTATTCAAACGAAAGGTCTCGATGAGTGTAATGTCGGGGAGAGCTTATATCATTAAAAATATCAATAGTTCTCAAAATATAAGGTCATTTCTTAAATATTGACATTTTTAAAGATATAAGCTCATCCTGATGTTACACTCATCAAGAGCTTTCATTTGGGTACCCACATGCATTTTGATATATTTTTCATATATTCATATATATAAATATATAAAATATATGAAAAATTGATGTGGCTACTCAAATGAAAGGTCTTGATAAGTCTAACATCAGGATGAGCTTATATCTTTAAAAATGTCAATAATTAAGAAATGACCTTGTATCTCGTGAACTATTGACATTTTTAAAGATATAAGCTCATCATAATGTTACACTTATCAAGAGCTTTCATTTGAGCACCCACATGCATTTTTGATATATTTTTCATATATACATATACGTAATATATATAAATATATAAAATATATGAAAAATTGATGTGGCTACTCAAATGAAAGGTCTTGACGAATATAACATCAGGGTGAGCTTATATCTTTAAAAAGGTTAATAGTTCACAAGATACAAGGTCATTTCTTAATTATGAATCTAGAGATAAAGCATTTTTCAATGCAGCCTAAATATTTATCATCATAAATTAACGATACCAAATTTAGCCATAAAACCCATTTTATCCTATAAATAAACTGGCTACAAAATTTTGCTTATTCCCTTAATAATATAAATAAGCTGAATTATTTAATATTATTATTATTATTAATATTATTGCAACTAATTTTTATTAAAAATTTGACCATTATTATTATTATTATTATTATTATTATTATAAAAATAATTAATTAAAAATTTTTTTATTTCAGTATGCTTGTTATGCTATTGGTAAAGATGTCCAAGCTATGAAAGCCGTCGTAGGAGAGGAAGCTCTTACACCCGACGATCTTCTTTACCTTGAATTCCTCTCGAAGTTTGAAAAGAATTTCATTTCCCAAGGAAACTACGAAAACCGAACAGTCTTCGAGTCACTCGATATCGGCTGGCAGCTATTGCGTATCTTCCCGAAAGAAATGCTTAAACGTATTCCAGCCAGTACCCTTGCTGAGTTCTACCCTCGAGACTCACGTCATTAATTTAATTTAATAAAAAAAAATGAAATAAAATTTAAAAAAAAAATAAATGTTAAATATATATCATTTAGATAATAATTAAAAATATATTAACGATGATTCGTGGTCCTATTAAAGTTTGCGTTATTATTTTTAAAATCGGAGGCTTGTAGAAATTGATATGAATCATCGGGCATGAATATATAATAATTAAATCCTGTACAGTTTTATAATCACAGGAGTGTCGGCAGACAATACGAGTAATCGGTAATTAATTACATCATAAATATATTAAAAGATTTTAGTGAAAGCGATACACTGTATTAAAATATTTATCGTTAAAATTCTGAAGGTTTATTCATGTAAATTGTAATATATAAATATATTGTTCAGTATTATCATAAGGATAAAATAGCAATTACGCTCCTTGGTGCATCTTACATTCCAGCGTAAAAATTTATTAAACTTCCCGAAGTTTTCAATAAATATCAATACCATTTATAATTTATAATCATTAAAAATTTAGCTGTGTAAAAAATATAAAATAAAATTTTTATGGATTAATGCACAATTTTAGGAGAGCTATTGATCCTTGTATGATAATGCTTTCCTACAAAATAAATTGTAAGCTAAGAAAGTAAGTAATTGATTTCTTCGTTATAAAGAAAGTTTTTTTTTTGAACTTAGAGCACTCTTTAATGCTTCGCATTGAGTCGTGTATTATAAATATATATTATGTATATTCAATTATGCATTATGTCAAGTATTCAGATTGATAATAATGTAATCTGCAAAAATAATATATTGCTAAAATGTAAAGATTTTTTTTTCATTTATTTGTCCTATGTCCTATTTTAAAATGATACTGAAGTTAGTTGACAATGGTCAATTTTTTTAATTTTAATTAAAAGAAAGTTTAAAAAATTTCCACTAATAATCTATATTATTAAATACTTATGATAATAAGTAGTTAGGCTGCATTCAAAAATGCTCTATCTCTAGATGCATAATTAAGAAATTACCTTTTATCTAGTGAAATATTGACATTTTTAAAGATATAAGCTCATCCCGATGTTACACTCATCAAGACCTTTCATTTGAGTATCCACATCAATTTTTTATTTATTTATATATATTACATATATGTATATATGACAAATATATCAAAAATGCATGTGGGTACTCAAATGAAAGCTCTTGATGAGTGTAACATTAGGATGAGCTTATATCTTTAAAAAGGTCTATAGTTAAATAAAGACATTGTATCTGGTCAACTAATGACATTTTTAAAGATATAAGCTCATCTCGATGTTACACTCATCAAGACCTTTCATTTGAATACCCACATCAATTTTTCATATATTTATATATTTTACATATATGTATATATGAAAAATATATCAAAAATGCATGTGGGCACTCAAATGAAAGCTTTTGAAGAGTGTAACCTCATGATGAGCTTATATTTTTAAAAACATCAATATTTAAGAAAGTACTGTGCATTTTAACAAAAATCATGATTTAATAAAGCAAAATTTTACTTATTTATAGTTCACACGTCCCGGCAGTCACATAGTGACTGCAAAGTTGCTAGTTTATTTCAATTTTCACATGAAGAATTTTTTTATTGAATTCTTTTTCATAATAATTTCATTGCTATAAAATATTAATAAATTTCTTATAGTTAATTTAAGTGTCATAATAAAAAAATACTACTTTTCACCAGAAATGTTAATTGAAAATAATTATTTTATAACTCACCTTGAATATTTTATATATCAGAGCACCCACAAAATATTGCAGTCTTATTAATGACATATATATCACTCAAGCACTTCACAAACATGTATCAGTCACAGTAAAGTTGATAAGCTTCACCAGTTCCAAAACATCGGAATTATTTAATTTTTTTGATGACGTTAAAAATACTACACGTCAATTTTTTTTCTAATTTCTCAGCCATAATTTATTTGTTAAAAATATTTTTAAAATCATGAAATACCTTCCAAACTAATTTTCATATTTTTTTGAAGACTAAAACAAACTCACTAGTGACTTAACAATTTTTATTGCAACCGTGTTCCGTAAAGAACCAATTATAATACAGTTATTTAAAAAGTTTCCTAAAATAGCCGACAGGTAGCGCTGCATCACTACTGAAGAAAGAAGAAATGGCCTACACATAAACTTCAACTTTGAAACTTTGACATCTAGGAAGTTATTGCAATAATTCCCAAAAATTGAATTATTAATTTAATTTATTCAAAAAGAACGAAGAACAACTTTATAAATAAACAATTGGCAGGAAATAAAAAGTATAACACTTTCCAAAATCACATGAAATGTTTTACAATTTTGGTTAATTGTGTTATGTGCTTTGTGAGCATCACAATGTATGTATATATATATATAATAATTTAATAATATATATATTGTATGTATATAATATAATATAATAATATATTTATTGCATTGCAGCCTATGCGCACACAAGAGTGTTATATTTCTATATCATACGTTATTTTTTTGTTGATTTTATTACAATTTTATCTTTTTTTTTATTTATTTTTTTTTTTTTTTACATATTTTAAAACTGATATTAGTTAAATCGAGAATATCTTAGTATAGGATAGGGTGGAATTGACGAAATTGGCGGCAAAAATTCCGTTTGATATGGTCAAACAATGTACAATTAACAAAGAGTTGTTTATGTTTGTTTAAAAATACTTTTTATAAGGCTAACACTTAATAGTTTTTTTTTATTTTCTATCCTATAATAAAATATTTTCAAATCAGCTGAGTCTTGTAAAATTTTTTTTATCTATAATATATATATTGTGTAAGTTATTTATGAAAAAGCTTTTAAAGTAAAACGCTTTATTGCTTTTTCATTAATATTTATGATTATTATATCGTTGATAAATTTACTTTAAGACAATGTTTTTTTTTTTAATTGGCGTTTTACAAGATTCAACTATACGCTGACAATAAAAATCCATTTTTTAATAATAATTATAATAATAAATTAAATTAATAATAATAATAATAATAATAATAATAATATAAGTAGCAAATGTCGCGTTACATTAATATTTCTTCTTTAAAAAAAAAATGAATAGATAATAATAGATTAAAATATTTAAATTTCATTTCTTCTCAAGCATTTTTTTTGTAAAAGTTTACAAGACGTGTACACATATAATACAATAAATTTAAATATATATAATATACATCATATAAAAAAGAACGCAACTAAATTTTGTAGGTACAAGGTAGAAAAAAAATGTAATTTGCTTAAAAAAACAGAAAAAAAAAATGAGACCTTTGCTTGAAAGACTAGTCTTCGAACTTTGGAGTAATAAATACAGAAAATAATAGTAATACAGCTTTACTTCGGATTAGTCAACTTTGTGATATAATTTATTGGATTAAAATAATTGAATAATTAAGAAAAAAATTTATTTATTAATTTATTAGAGTTAATTTCTTTTTTTTTTTTATTAAAATAAAATTGCAAGCTTATATCTTCAAAAATATTATAAGTAGACAAAATACAATATACTTTCTTAACTATTGACATTTTTAAAGAAATAAGCTCATCTTGATGTGACACTTATCAAGAGCTTCCATTTGAGTACCCACATGCATTTTTCATATATTTTATATATTTATATATATTATATATATTACATATATGTATATATGAAAAATATATCAAAAATGCATGTGGGTACTCAAATGAAAGCTCTTGATAAGTGTAACATTAGGATGAGCTTATATCTTTAAAAATGTCAATAATTAAGGAATGACCTTGTATCTCGTGAAATATTGTCATTTTTAAAGATATAAGCTCATCCCGATATTACACTCATCGAAACCTTTCATTTGAGTACCCACATCAATTTTTGATATATTTTATATATTTATATATATATATAAATATATGAAAAATATATCAAAAATGCATGTGGGTACTCAAATGAAAGCTCTTGATGAATGTTACATCAGAATGAGCTTATATCTTTAAAAACATCAATATTTAAGAAAGTACAGTGCATTTTAATAATAGTACTTAATTTAATAAAGCAAAATTTTGTTTATTTATAGTTCACAAGCACGGCAGTCACATAGTGACTGCAGGTTGCTAGAGAAAAAAAAATTTCTCACGAGTAGTACTTGTTTTTTTTAATGTATAGTTTTGTTTTTTTAAAATTTTTTTTTCAAGTTATTCAAGTATTTTAGTGACAGTATGTCGCAGAGTTGAGTAAAGCTGTGTTACCGCCCAGAAAAAATAAGGGTGGAAAAAAATGAAAGTGGTTTTAAATTAATCACATTGTTTGAGTAGACAATAATCGCCATTAATTTTTTTAATACACTTTTAAATATTTTAAATAGTACAACCTTTGAAAAAATAGGCTTTAAATAAGCTAAGATTTTTATTGATATATAATAACAGCAAACCTGAATTATAATGTAAGTCTAAATAATGCATTTTTAGCAGTGATAACACTGATTAGCATATAAAAAATATATTGGTATACACTCTTTTAATATTGCATTAGAGTTTTATAATTTTTATTCATTTTAATTCGTGTTGTACTATACTTAATGCAGAAGTAATTATTTAATAAGATTCATATTTTTTCTTTTATTTTTTTTATCCACTCGGAAGTATTTTTTTTTATTTTTATCCAGTTCGTTCATACGTTTAAAAATAAATTTCATAAATAAATAGTTGCTTATTGATTTTTTTTTAAAAGAGAAAAACTATCAATTTTTTTTTTTTTAATTAAAGTGTACGCAATAGCAACACTTAATTTTGCGAAAAATTTATAACAGTATACAATAGTATTTTTTAAAATAAATTTTAATTCTTACGAACAAAATAATACGTCGAAAAATTTTATCTTTTTTTTTTTTTAATATATTTATTACAATTAATAGTAATAATAGTAATTAGTTTTTCTCAAGAATAAAACACTTATTATTTTAAAAGTTTAAATGACTGTCATACATATACATTTTACATTAATTATTTATGATAAACATTGGTGTCAATAAATCCGAGATCACGAGAAATTCAAAAAATTATTACAATTAATAATTATAATTATTGTTTTTTTAAATCTGTTAGCACTCTTGGAATGCGACTGTTTTTTATATTTTATTTTCGGTGGTCAATTTGATATGTAACCAAAGTACCTTAAACTCAGTAAAACAAAAAATATAAACGTACAATAAATAATTAAAATAAAAAAAAAAAAAAATTATTAACTAAAAGTCCAAAAGGGCCTGACTTTTTTTTAAATTATTAAATTGCCCTTTATTATCATCAGCCTGTTAAGTATTTTATCTAATTAAAATTATAAATAATAATTAACACTCTAGGAATGGAACAAAAACGGAAAATAATTTTACAATGTCATACTTATAATTAATTTTTTAAAAAAACACACAATACAATTAAATATTTGTACTTCAACTGACTAATCAAAGATTTATCTTTCATTCTATTAATTATTAAACATTTTCTTTTTGTCTATAAATTTAAAAAATTAATGCACAGAAATAAATAAATTTAAATATTAATATTTATGAAAAGTAATAATAATAATATGTATATAAATTGTTTGGCACTAAGGAATTTAATTATTTAAATATAAATATTAAAGATTGTAAATAAAAAATAAAAGTAATTAAGCTAAAAAATAAAGTGATTAATGACTATAAAAAATTATTTTTTTTTTTTTTACGAAATATAAATCCGCAAATTAGTTGCCTCGAAATACCAAATATAAATATATATTTTTTATTAATTATAAATGGAATGTAATTTAAACCACACAAAATATATATTTATTATTAATATATATATATATCGCATTCTCTAGTAACTAATATTTTTTTTATACTTTTATTTTATTTTTATTTTTTTTTATTTTTGTTTATAATTTTTTTACTATTTATAATAAAAAAGACACATGTATATTGTGTCGTAAGCTAGCTTAATTATCGAGTATTAAAAGGAACAAAAATAAAATAAACAAAAAATAATAATAATGTTTACTTAATTGTAGTAACAAAACAGTTGGTAACGATTAACTATAATAATTATCATTAATTAATACGAACAATATTTAAATAAAAGCAAAACATAAAATAAAAAATTCAAGGTAGACGGAAAGAATAAGATTACACTGGATAGTATTTTAGATTATAATCAGTGATATCAGGGTGAAAAAAAATTTTAGTTAGTTGCTAAAAAAATCCAGATTATACTGTGTGATATCTGGATTATGGTAATTGGAAAAAATATTAAAGTTATGAAAAATTCATATAAATTATTAAAATAATTTTTATTTTATAATTTTAATGAAATAATATAAAAAATTTTTATAACTTTAAAATTATTTCAGGTTAAATTTTTCCGGGATTTCTGGATGATACTCATGATAATCTGGATTGTATTAGCTACTATCTAAAAATTTTTTTTACTCAGTATAATCTTATTATTTCTTGTAATTTATTTTAAATAAGATTTTTAAATAGCAAATTTAAAATAAATTAATGAGAGTTAACTTTTGCATTTAATTTGGCAGATGAAGAAATAATTTTCTAACATTTTAAACGCACTCTTAAATATTATAGCAAAACAGCCAATGGAACACAATGCTTTATCCATAAATTTATAAATATATATTAAATAATAATAATAATTGTAAATGAAAACTCACGTATACATACATTGAATGATTAAGATAAAATACTGATTTGAATTAACTATCAATGCTTGGTATGAAATATATATATTAATAAATCTTAAATTAAATAATTCGTCTCTTATTAATTATTAATATATGTATATATAAATATAAATCAAAGAAGCAATATCATTAAAAAAAATAAAACGAGTGATTTTAATTCAATTGCACAAGCCGATAAAATTTAATAAATTTAATCAGCTATTTTTACATTGACAATAGTTTCTTTCCTCTTTGTTTTTTCATTTCTTCTTTTATATTTCATTTCCCTTTTTTAATTCTTTAGTATATAATATATATCTTGTAGTTAAATTGAATCACTAAAAAACTGTTCCTAAAATTTCTTTTTTAATAGCATAGTCAATAAAACTCAGTGTTGCTAGGAAGACTATGAATCGTGAGCTATAATTTTTTTCAGCTTTCGTGTTTTTTATTTAATATTGCTCCTACTTACGATTGTACAGTGTGTGTGTTTCAAACATATAAATAAAAAAATAGTGTAAAATGGCTCTTGAATAATAATAATAATAATAATAATAATATTGATAGTAGTAAAAAAAAAAAAAAAAAATTCTATTGTAATTTGTCCTTTCACAAATGTGAAAATGACCAATGGCGAGTTGGTAAATGAAGTAATATAAATCTTACAATAATTAATAACTTATAAGCAATTATTTGATCTTGGTTTTGTCTTTCTCTAAGCTCTGATTATGATATTAATATCGATGACAAAGTGTGTTAATTATTTTAATAAATATATTCCGACATTATGTTTGTTGCTTGTTCATATTAATAATAATAATATTAATATTAATAATATAACTTTGTCGTTAAAACATTTTTCTTTAAAACGTTTTTTTTTCAAGTATATTACTTTAACAGTAAGCAGAAATCTATTACATAGAGTGTGAAGAGATATAATTCTATATAATTAGGATAATAAGACTTTTGAGATTGTAAAAATCATCAAAAAATCTATCACAATTACCATTTACGTAACAAGTAATTCACATTTTTTTTTTTTTCGTTTTAATATTTAATTTTTTTTTTTCATTTTTTACCTTTTTTTATTATTCTTATATATTTAAAATTTTTAAATTATTTATTTACCTCTTTTTATTTATTTTTTCTTTTAAATATTATTGTTGTAATTCAAACATCAAGGCAAATAAGGGGTGAATTTCAACAGTGGCCTAAATTAGCCAAGTAGTCTTCCACAGATAAAAATATGTAAATAGAGTAAATCTATACTAAAATATTCAAGTATATATAAGGTGAGCGTAATATAATAATAATAATTTTGTGAGGTAAAAGACCCTCTCGATTTATATTTTGTTTTATTTTTTTAATGGTCATTACTCATTAATTTAAAATGAGTTTCTTCTTTTAATTAATCATCTTTCTTCTGACGCTTTTTTTTTTTATAAGTAATATCAAATAAAATGATCTTTTAATTTTATTATTTAAAATTATTTATTTAGCGTACCGTTGGAGGCTGTTGATGGGCTGCGTGTGTCGTTGTGCAAATCGAACACACTTTATTTTATTAATTATTTAATTTATTTTTTTTTTTTTTTCAATGACTATTATGATCTCTTATAGCGAGATAACATCAGCGTTAACTTAGATTTTCATCAAAATTCTAATTAATATTTACCTAGCAACAACATCAGAGACTCTTTAAGGACACAACTTATCCTGACGATACTATTATCACAGGCATTATTCTTTATAACTTTGCTAACCACGACTACGTTAAACATTTTCAGAAGTTTTTTTATATTTACTTATCAATTATTATTTTTTTATTTATTAATTTTTTATTATTTTTTTTTTTATTTTAAGTTTCTTCGCATTCGTAGTGTATATAAAAATTAAATTTCTACAAATATGATGAACATTAAATTAATAGGCTTTATATTAATTACGCGTTATAAATAATTTAAATAATTTTTTTTAAAGCCCAGAAGATTTTAAAAACGCTATCGCTTAGACATAATATCATATTAAAATGATAAAAAGGTCTAAAATATTATTATAGTAATTTAAAATATATATATTACCGATTTTAAATATTTTAATTAAAAAATTTAATATCTTTAATGTCGTTGATATTTACTTGTCTCATTTAACTCAGCTATTTAAACTTGTAAATATGGTAATATTAAATATATATATTATTTAATCTTCAAGCTTAAATACACGACACACGAATGCAGCTACTTAACATTTGGTATGGCAAGAAAGTTTTAATTAGTACTATTAAATATCAAGTGTTTTATTATTTTTTTTTTTTTATTTTTATTTTTCGATAAATATATAAGACAACTACACAACAAATGGGCAATAATAATATGCCTGACTAAATCTGCCTTTTTAGATTTTTATTTAGTTATTTTAGGATTTTAGAAATTTTTTTTTTTCACGACTCGAACCAATTATTAAGGCTGATTATGTAAACAACCCCAAAAAATATTTATATTTCTATATATGTATCATTTTCTCATTATTAAAGTACGCAATCGGTTTCTTATTTTTTTTTTAATGTTTACTCACATTCTCATAAATAATTAACTGTATATATACACACACGGAAAGAACAAAATGACACTGGATATTAGTCCAGATTATACTCAGTGATATCTGTGGTGAAAAAAAATTTTTAGATAGTAGTTAAAAAAAATTCAGATTATACTCATTGTAATCTGGATTATACTAGCTACTATCTAAAAATTTTTTTTCACTTAATATAATCTGGGATAATAACCAGTATCATCTTATTATTTCCGTGTAGAAGTTGTTTAGCAAACCGTATATTTAACCATAAAGTATCGTCCCCTATTTAAAATGATATATTAATTTAAGAATCTCTTTACGATAAATCAATTCGACTATGGTCCTTGTAAAAAATACGAAGAACACTTATAATAGTGATTTATTTATATTATTATCAATAAACCCGACAAACTTATTTTTTTTTAATTTTTTTAAATTTTATTATTGATTTTTTGAACTAATTTTACGCGAGATGAACCGTCTAGCACCACGAACCGATTAATTTACACACTTACTAATAAAAATTACATAAATATACTTCAATATGTATAAATACATAATTTTCATTTTAAAATGTAAATCATATTTAATCCTGAGTAAATATTTTTAATAATAAAGTATCTTATTATAATTAAATAGCAATCACTCTAATTATTAATATTATTATTTATCTCGCAAGCTTAAAATTTAATAAAACTTTCACACAAAAAAAAGCAATCACTCTTATCTCGTATTACTTAAAATATTAATTAATACATTTTATTTATCGATGATTATTAATTAAAAAAATCCACGTTGGGAGTGCACTATTGATTAACAAGTAAATAATAATTTTACTATCATACATTGATGTCCCAACGGTAACCAGAAAAACAAACATTAAATGGAAGTCCTTCAAATTTATTTAATTTTTATTTAAAAATTTTTAAATTAAATAACAATCATCGAGAAATAAATAGGTAATTTTTTTTTAAACCTTAAAAGTTAATCTTTAATGGTTAATTTACACGAGGAGAGGGTTAATTTCGAGCATTTTGTTAAAAATTTGAGCACAACTGATAAGACAGTATATATTAATATTTTAAAATATATATAATATATATATGAACCAATGAGAGATAAAATGAGCTGTATATATAATATAATAAGGAAAAATTTAATAGCTGTTAGTTGACTTTATCTCTCAGTGGTCTTTAAAAGTAAATAATAGTGCTCGAAAGTAGGACTAGAATTACTTTGATTTGTGATTTATAATTCTTAAAATACTGACATGTCAAAAAATGATTTTCAACGACCAATTTTTTGACAAAAAGGCCATTGTTAAATTGCTTTCTCAGCTAATAGAAGCAAACCGCGTAATAATACTTCCTAGATACGATTAATAATTCACCTAGGCATAATTTATTCGCGATTTGCTTACAGCCAGATGCTCCTACGGTACACTGTATTTATTTTACTTTTTTTTTTTTTTTTTTATTATTTGGCAGTTTACCAAATGCAATTCTCTAAATAAACCTATTTATACTGTGTTTGGTCGAAAATGTATATCTATTAATAAACCTCGCACCTCCGCTCCTTCTCTCTTTTTTTTTTTTATTATTAAAAACTATTTTTTCAGCATACGATTAAACCGTAAAACCTCATTCTCATTACTGTTGTTTACTTTCATAAAAATAGGGACGCATATTTTTAAAAACTATTAAAGCCGCATTATTGAATTTCTCATGATATTTAACACACATATTTTTTAAAATAAACTATTGCTTGGATAGGCCAGACAAATATCAACTGGCAATAAGCCCAGGTCATTACTGTTGTTTACCTTTCGTTGAGAGTACTGCAGTCCCAATAGGAGTACTGCTAATTGGAGGAAGCTGCGATGTTATTATTGTTGATGTTATTGTTGACTTGGATCTTGTTGTTGTTATTGTTATTATTGTTGTTGGTACTGGTCTCACACCTCACAATAAATAGAGGCTGTTTAACAGGAGGACGTAGCTTTGTTCCACCTCATAATATGTAGAGTGTGTTTAACACGAGGACGTGGTGATTATTTTTGGCCAACGTTACTATGTAACCTTCGGAAGTTATTTTAAGGCCGCAACATCTTGATACCTGTAGTTAGTTTTTACCATTAAAATACTATTTTAATTAACACTAGCTCTACCTCGCTAAATATTATAGCAGTTATGTTATTGCCAACTATCTCAATTCAAATCGGTAAATCATTCCCCAGAATTAGATGACAGTTTATAAAATACTTAATTTATATGACAATTTATTTAGCAGGTATTTTATTATTTTAATCACTTTTGTAATAAATAAAGTATAGAAAGAAATTAAAAAAAAAAATTAATATGTAGGATTTTTGAAAAATAAAAAATGCAATTTTTCAAAAATAATTTTTTGGAACAAATGTATTTTTGTTAAAAAAAAAAAAAAAAAAAAACCTAAAAAATAATCAAGTGACTGCTAACTTTGAAGTCATGAATTTACATTAAAATTAATTAATCAGATATTTTATAATTTTTATCACAAATAAAATATTGAAAAAAAAAATTTTCATGTAAAAATTAAAAAAAAAAAAAAATTAATACAATTTTTTAAAATTAATTTCTGTCCAAATTCATTTGTTAAATAAAATTAAAAAATGTTCAAGCAGATATTTGATAATTTTAGTAATTTTTTTGATAAATAAAATATGGAAAAAAAATTTTTTTTTAAAACTGGTGTAGAAATTAAAAATAATTAATAAAATTTTTTTATATTAATTTCTATACAAATTTGTTTGTTAAATAAAATTAAAAAAATGTTCGACTGCTAACTTTAATATCATAAATTTACATGAAATTAATTTAACAGATATTTTATAATTTTAATAATTATTGTAACAAATAAAATATGGAAAAGAAATTAATACAATTTTTTAAAATAAATTTTTCTGTCATAAATTTACTGTTTATCGAAGATAATATATTTACTATAAATTTATCGCTCTTACCTTTACATAAGGGCACTCAAACTCGGAAATTAGAGAACCGTCTCGAGAAAATACGGCGACATGAAAACGATTGCCATGGGAATCACCAATGAGGACATCTCCAGCGTCGCTGATGTCAATCCCATTCGGGAAATTTGTTATATTCTCACAGCCAATGCGACGCAAGAACTGGCCATCCTCGTTGAATACTACTACACAGTGTCCTTTGAAATCGCAAACGAAGAATTCTTTACCTTTAAAAAAAAAAATAAATTTATTTATAAAAGTTAATCAATACGTGATATAAAAAAAATAGATCAAATAAATTACCACTTATAGCGATATCGCTAGGTTCTCTCATGTAATCACTGCAGTCAAACCAGCTCAAAAGATTCCCCGTATCGCTTATAACGAACACAGTAGGTGACACACTGTCGACAGCAACTATGTGCCCTTGACTTGTGACAGCAAGACCCGCCACAATATCGATGTACCGAATAGCAATTTTTTTAATAAAATGTCCGTTCTTAGTGAATATCTGCATTCTGGATCGTTCATTACCGCGATCGCAGACCACGAATTTACCGCAATTACGCATAACTGCTACTTTTCTTGGGTACCACAGTTGTCCTTCTTCTTTGCCAGGAATACCGAACTGAGATTTAAATTGACCCGTTTTGTCGAATATCTATACATAATCAAAAAAAAAAAAAAACAATCTTAATAATTATTCATAATTTAAGTAAATTTAGGGATTCAATTTTTTTTGGTACTTTTAAAATAAAATTTTGAATTTAAACTTTTATGAATTCAACAATAAAATTTTGCTTTATTAAATAATGACTTTTGTTAAATTGCACTGTACTTTTTTAACAATTGATATTTTTAAAGATATAAGCTCATCCTGATATTACACGTATTAAGAGCTTTCATTTGAGTACCCACATGCATTTTTATATATTTTTCATATATACATATACATAATATATATAAATATATAAAATATATGAAAAGTTGATGTAGGTACTCAAATGAAAGGTCTCGATGAATGTAACTCCAGGATGAGCTTATATCTTTCATAACTTTGATAGTTCACGATATGTAAGGTCATTTCTACATTATTGACATTTCTGAAGATTTATATCTTTAATATATTTGTTAAATTGCACTGTACTTTTTTAACAATTGATATTTTTAAAGATATAAGCTCATCTTGATGTTACACTCGTCAAGAGCTTTCATTTGAGTACCCACATGCATCTTTTATATATTTTTCATATATACATATATGTAATATATATAAATGTATGAAAAATTGATGTGGGTACTCAAATGAAAGGTCTTGATGAATGTAACATCGGGATGAGCTTATATCGTTAAAAATGTCAATAGTTCTCGAGATAGAAGGTTATTCATAAATTTTTATGATTTCTTAAATGTTACTTATTCTCTTAATAATATGAATAATAATAACCTGAATTCTGTGATTATTTGTATCAGCAACAATAATATCTTCATCAGTACCAAGACAAAAACCATGCGGCGAATTGAATTGTCCTTTACTAGGACCCAATTGACCGAATTTGGATCGAATTTGCATTGGGGTTTGCTTTGAGTTAGTGGCTCGTGGATGATTATTGTAACTCCCAGCGCCGCTACCAGTGACACTGTTATCCACCCCTGACATGTTGTGCATCGATTCACTTTTAAGGTCATCTGAAATTAAACCGTTGAAATAATATTATGTTCAACATGTTATGTCCTATACACTTCATCAAAGAGAAAAAAGCTTTAAATTAATTCACCAGCTGTTTCATTAATTAATTTAAGTGATAAGTGAATCATCACTCATAGTAACTCATAGCAACAGAAAATTAAAATTAAAATTATAAAGCACAAGACTAAGGATATTTACCAGGTCCTTGGGACAAAATGGGCGAGGTTGAGTTGGATAAAGACTGATAGCCGCTGTTAAGAAGAGTATTTGCGCTTAATGATCCAAGACTTTGAGATTCATTCATCACTGGTGATTGAACGCGACCTAAAACAAGACCACTCCCGCCGTTGAGCGTCGGATTTCCTAAATCTTAAACAAAATCAATTAACCTTTCAGTTTTCTTCTTTAAAAAAAAAAAAAAAAATTTAATTAATAGATCACCTTGATTAGCCATAGAATTACTTCTAAGAGCTTCGAGCTTAGCCAAAGCCTGCAAGTTATTGATTGCATGGCTGGTGGAGTTAACAGGAAACTCGCCAGCGAGTAAATCGGCCAGCGTAAAGGACGGAATCGGACTTGGATTGGCGCTTGGCGCAACCACACTCGTATCATTGAGATCTACTTTTTCAGCTAAACTTGCTAGTTGCTGAAGATTATACTCTTGGATGCTTGTAAATCCGTGCATGGAAGGACCTGGAGGAAGAGAAACGGCTGGTGGAGGTGCCGGTACATTTTGAGGACTTGATGTGGGTGGAGGAATGATGAAAGAAGTATCACCTTCGAAGGAAGATTGCATTGAAGTGGGCAAAGATATCGACGAGTTGGTGCTTATAGAATTGGGACAGGGAATAGAGACCAGCTGTTGTTGCTGCTGTTGTTGTTGTTGAGCTGCTTGTTGTTGTTGCTGCTGCTGCTGAGCAGTCGCCATTGAAGTGATTATCTCCGGTGAGGGTTTCGGAGGCGTACTCTCAGTTTTAAATTTACCAAAGGACTCCTTGGCGACTTTCTCAAAGTGATCAAAGTCTGTTTGGAACTCTATTGAATATTTAATGTTCGACTTGGGTGTGTTGTTTATTAAATTCATCAACTGAGTGGCTACTGTTCGCTTCAGAGCTAGAATTTCTGTAGAGTCTCCGTGCTCGAGAAGTCTTGCTGTAAAGCGGCATGCATCTTCTATTTTTTCTGCGCTCTTCTCGACGCTAAACAAAAATAAAAAAAATGTTGTTAGATAAAAATAAAATTAGGTACAAAAGAATTTTTTATTCTAGAATATTATTGATTTATTTTTTATTACTTGTGGAAAGTGTCCATGACTTCAAGCTCACGTTCGGAATGTAATTTCTCGAGATCATTTAAAGCAGTATCGCGGCATTTTTCTAAAATAGCTTTGTAACTTTGAAATGTTTCAATAATAAGGTCTTTGGCCTGATCATGCTGGGCCTGAAGTTCACTCAGAGCATTTTCAAGGTGTGAAGAAGTACTGTCACATTCAATTATTTTATTTTTACTCTCAGTCATCAAATTTACAAGCTCTTCTATCTGGCTAGTCTCCGCGTCGCTGAGTCTTTCGTACTGATGCTCGGGTGTTTTGTGCTCCACCAGTAGACACTCGTTGCAAATAGGCTCCTAAAAAACAAATAAATATCAAATATTGTTATTATAAAATAAATAAAATTTTTTTTTTCTTTTTCAATCAATTAAATTAATTGGTAATTATTTACAAGGAGAGTCAATCCTATTTTGGGTCATAATTAGGTGAAAATTTTTTTTTCTGGTACATTAATGATAAAAAATATCGTGAAAAAAATAAAGATTTTGATATTTTTTTTAATAAAATTTCTAGCTTTTTTTGATGTATTTTTTTTTTGAAAAAAAAAAAAATACAATATTGAAATTGAGAGATTAATAATTTTTAGAATATTCTAACAAATAGATTATAGCAAAAAAAAATGTATTTAAAAAATTTCACCTTCAGAAGCTTTCAAAAATAGTCAACTTTTTTTTTTTTTAATTTCTAAACTTAATTTATGAAAAAAAAAAAAATCAAAAAATTATCAAGTGTTTGGTAATAAAAAAACGAACAATTTAAAAAAAAAAAATTGATCAATTTGATCAAAAAAAAATTTCTATGCCTTTAAAAGTTAGAAAAAATTTTGGCTTTCATGTTTTTGAATAAAATTTATATTTTATCTTTTTTTGATGATTTTTTTTTTATCTGAAAAATACATAATACTTAAATTGAGACATACGATAATTTTTTAAATATTTTAACAAATAAATTATAGCAAGAAAAATTTATTTAAAAAATGTTTTTTTTTTTTTTTTTTTTCGAAGCTCTTAAAAATTGCCAATATATTTTTTTTAAACAATTTTCTAAACCTAGTTTATTAAAGAAAAATTAAAAAATTATCAAGTGTCTGGTAATTTTACTGTAACAAAAAAACAATTAAAAAAAAAAAATTCTATGGCCAAAAATAAAATAAAAAAAATAATTTTGACCTAATTTGTAAATAATTATTTAAAAAAAAAAACTTACTTGACACGTGTAACAATAAAATTTGATATTCTCAGCAGGATGAAGATCACAAAAAATAGGTTTATGAATTGGAACAGTCTTATTAGATCTTTTGAGATCCTCAAAGGCGATAACTTTGTGGCTCTCGAAACATCTCATAAATTGATGAGCAGTGTTACAATTGGGACACAAGAAATTGGCACAATCAGAGCAGCGTGCCACGGCACTTTCTTTGGCCTTGCAAGAGGTGCATAGAACTGTCATATTTTCAATCGCCGACATGTCCAAAATATTAGTGAGAACATAGTCGCAGGGCAAAGAGGCAGCCCCGCGAGCTCCCACAGCCGTCCGCTGTCCACAAATCGGACAGTTGATCCCAGAGCCCTTGTTTTCATCCTCCTCGAGCAGCTTGTCCAGACAAGCCTCGCAGAAGACGTGGAGACACGAGAGCAGCCTGGGACTCGTCAGCTTGCCCTCGCACAGAGCACAATCCTCGCCACCGCTGCCGTTCCCGTTTATTCCGTTGGCCCTTGGGTTCTCCTCCAGAGCTTCCCCGTCGCCGGTGTTCCCGACAGTTCCGTCGCTGCCTGCAGCGTCGCTGTTCCACTCGACCAGGGGATCTCCTTCTTCTTCTTTATGCATCGTCGTCACGACAACCGGGGCGCTCGCAGCTGGCACGGCAATCGTCGTCGATGCCATTCTGCTTCTCTATTTTTTCCTTTAATTAAAACTCTTTACTCAATACTTTATTTTATTTTTTTTTTTTTTAATATTTAACCAATTAACTAGCAACTAAATCTTTAAATATGTCTTTCAACGTATCACTGTCAACTTCACTAAGAATCTTAAATCTTAAATTTTCAGTCGTCTGTCTTTTATTTAATTTTTTTACATGACACTGAAGTTAGCCGACATTTTTAATTTTTTTTTTTTTCAGTTATTAAATTAGAACTAAAAAATATTTTTTTAAAATTGCACTTATAGTTTTTCAAGTTTTTTACTTATGTTATTATTATTATTATTAAAAAAAAAACTTAAAAAAAATTGTCACATGTAAAAAACTTAAAAATCTATAAGTGCAATTTTTTAAAAAAATTTTTTTAGTTGTAATTTAATTAATAAAAAAAAATCAAAAATTCTTAGACGTCTGTTAACTTCAGTGTCATTAATTTTTATATTATTATTATTATTATTATTACTATTAATATTTAAATTATTATTATTATCTTCTCTTAATTTTAAAACATTAACTTTATTTATTTTATTATCACTAATTCAAGAGCAGACTTTAACGAATAGAACGATCGTTACAATTCCTGGATAAAATACTATTCCAACAAATACGCCATGATCGATATATACATCTATATATATATATGTACCTTCTACATACATATATACATGCAGAAAAGACAAAACACTTCTCATACGATTTTAATATAAGGAAAATAAAGATATGATTGACTTTAGTTAACGAGACCGCGATTTTTTTTTATTGATCGCGACGCGTATTTTTATGCCCACTAAAATTTCCAATTAATTAATTAATTACTTAATTAACAATTCAATAATAAATTAATATAAATTTTTAAAACACAAATTGTTAAAAATAAAATATAAATAAATAAATTTTTAAAAAATAATAATAATAATCACAAATTCGGACTCGATGGTAGTTACAGCTCGTTACGTCGATTGTATTCATCCCCTCGTACTTATTTTTTCTCTCTACCGTCCTGAGCTCCTGACTACAACCAATCGCGCGCGATATAGAACTTTAGTGTTAGTTTGCGATCAACATTTGTTTTTTTTTTTTTTTCCTTTTATCAATACATGTAATCGTTATCGCTTGTGCGAATTATTTTTTCACTACGCTACATATATATCTATATAATAAATAAATAAATTAATTAATTAATAGTAATTTAATAAATAAATAAAAATAATTACCTATTTAGATAAAATAATATACGTAATATAAATAGCACTTTTAATTAAAGCTTTTCCGTAAATATTTTTTTGAATTAACAAACCAGCTGTGTACTAATTTTACTCGATCATACACGTACACATAACCCACATGATGATGCGCAAAATGATACCGAGTGTTACGATTACATCGAATGAAATTTTTTGTTAGATTGTTATGTTGTATAGTTATAAAATATATTATCAACGCCACACATCAATCAGCTAGCTAGCTCAAGCTGCTGCTGAAGACTGCGCACTTGAGAGCACTCGGTACACTGCTAATTTTTTTTTTAAGTCACCGTTTTGAACTTGCCTGTTTTTTAGCCGCCAATTTTAACTATTTTTATAACACGTGTTATAATTTCCGGCTTTAATTTAACCTGTAATTAATTAAAATTAGTTATACAATTTATTTTAATATTTATTACTTTTATTATAATTCAATTTAAATAGTTAAAAAATAATTTATTAAAAAAATTTTGGCACCGCATGCGCGAACAAAAAATGGCGGTTTTGCGCAACTGCCACAAGTGCAATTGTCGCTAGTGTCGTTACTTTAGTAAATCGTTTTTTTTTTTAATTCCCCCTCCACTTTAAACAGAATTCACTTTTTTTTTTACAGTATTAAAATATAAATATAAATATAATAATAATAATAATGTTACAATAATTCAAGAGTTATCGGGAAGAAATAAATAATAAAATAATGAATTTATCATCAAGTGACGAGGTAATGCCAATTATTGGCTCAATTGTTGATATATATTGATATTATAATTATTATTGCTACGTACATATATTTGTCAAGCTGACAGCTGAGTATTAATTTAATAACGTATGTCAATATTTAGTAATTAACAATCATGAATCCTATGGAGTTGATTAAAATTGGAAAGGTAAATTGTTTTAATTCATTTATTTAATAACTAGTTTATTGTTGTTTAATTTATTGTAATTTCAGGTGGAGAATGTTAGGATGCTAGATAGGTACAGTAATAAACACTCGGTAGGAACTTTGTATTTGACAGCAACACATTTAATTTTCACATACCCGAATGAAAAGAAACAGATTTGGGTGTTGAATACGCATATCGCTAGTATTGAAAAACAGCCACTGACTACTGCTGGATCTCCGCTGCATATTAAGTGCAAACATTTTTTGACAATGACCTTTATTATTACTAAGGAACGAGACTGCCATGATATTTATTTAACGTTAATGAGACTATCTTCTCCAGGTATAAAAATTAATAATATCAAAATTAGCCGACGTTTTTAATTTTTTGTCAATATAATTTTTTAATTATTTAATAATCATGATATACTAATAATTAATAATTAGAACAAAAAAATATTTTATAAAAATTTCACTTACAATTTTTCAAGTTTTTTTTACAAATAAAAATTTTTTTTTATTTTTTTGCAATAACTTTTTCAATAAAAAAAAACTAAAAATTTTTAAATGTCGGCTAACTTAATTTTCATTAATTATGATACTGAAGTTAGCTGACATATCTGTCAATTTTAAATTAACAGTCACTTTACCATTTTTTTAATTTTTTTCTAATAATTAAATTTGTTCCAAAAAATTATTTTTAAAAAATTTCTGTTAGTTAACTTTAATGTTAATTAGTAATTATTAATTCTTATTTTTTATGTTGGTGATTATCAATCAGCTGTTTAAAATAAAAATTAAAATCTGTGATTGATTTCAGCTCGAATAGATGATGTCTATTGTTTCCATTCGCGAATAAGTAAAAACTTGACACCCAAGTTCGACGGCTGGAGTTTATTTGACATTCAGAATGAGTTCCAACGACAAGGACTTCCTAACTCTGAATGGACACTCACTTACTTGAATACTAGCTATGAACTTTGTGATACTTATCCTAGATATCTTTATGTTCCCTCTACTTGTACAAATAATGTTCTTGTTGGAAGCGCCAAGTTTCGAAGCAAAGGACGTCTACCTGTCCTCACTTATCTTCACTCTAATAAGGTTTTAATTAGACATTTAATTTTGCGTCCTACAATCTTTAAGTTTTTTTTCTTATTTTAATTATTTAATTATTTAATACAGGCTGCAATTTGTCGGTGTAGTCAACCGTTGTCGGGATTCAACGCACGATGTCCTGAGGATGAACAAATGCTGTATCATATTCTTTGTACGAATCCTAATGCTAAGTTTATGTATGTCGTTGATACCCGGCCCAGAGTAAGTCTCAAATTAATAATAATAATAATAATAAATATTCAATATTTCGATTAAATTATAATATAATTTATTAAAAATAATTAGATAAATGCAATGGCCAATAGAGCAGCAGGAAAAGGATATGAAAATGAAAACTTTTATGACAATATAAAATTCCGTTTTTTTGGAATTGAAAATATTCATGTTATGAGAGCGAGTTTAAGTAAACTTATTGATTGTAAGTTTTAAATATTCTTATTTAAATTTATTATTTTTTTAAAAATTATTAATAATGATTTTTATAATTTAATATCAGTACAAAAAACTACATCGATGAGCGCATTTCTAAATGGTTTAGAAAGCAGTGGTTGGTTGAAACACATAAGATCAATTTTGGAGACCAGTTGGTTTATCGCCAAAGCAATAATAAACGGAACAAACGTTGTTGTTCACTGTAGTGATGGCTGGGATCGTACTGCTCAAGTTTGTTCAGTAGCAGCCTTGCTTTTAGATCCGTTTTACAGAACAATTCAAGGATTTCAAGTAATTTATCACTATTGATATGAATAATTATTTATGGTACTAAATTTAGCAGACATCTAACAATTTTTTAGATTTTCAAAACAATAAAATTATACTAAAAAAATTGCACATTTACAATAATTTTTTTTTGCTATAAAATTCAAGAATTTTTAGTCTTCTAATTTCAGTATCTTTAAGTATTTATTTAAAAATGAAAATTAAGTTAGCTGACATTTAAAAATTTTTAAGATTTTTTTTCATTGAAAAAATGATTGCAAAAAAATAAAAAAAAAATTTTCATTGGTAAAAAACTTTAAAAACTGTAAGTGCAATTTTTTAAAAATATTTTTTTGTTCTAATTTAATTATTAAAAAAAAATATTAAAAACGTCGGCTAACTTTAGTATAATATTTATAATTATTAATGTGTATTAATTTTTAAACTTTACTAGGCTTTAATAGAAAAAGACTGGCTAGCATTTGGACACAAATTCAGTGATCGATGCGGCCATATTACATCTGATCCCAAAGAATTAGCTCCAATTTTTACTCAATTTATTGACGTGACATACCAATTAATGCACCAATTTCCTTATATGTTTCAATTTAACGAATACTTTTTACTAGTTCTCCATGATCATGTACACAGCTGTCAGCATGGTACATTTATTGGTAATAACGAAAAAGAGAGACAGTTGTTACGGTATTTACATAACATAAATTGTGTTTGAGAATTTAATATTAAACATTAAACAAGTAAATTATTGATCGTTTGGAAATTTATCGTTTTTAGATTGTCAGAAAGAACGAAATCATTGTGGGAAGATATAGCGGCTGAAATAAACGAGTATATAAATCCTCTGTACGCGTGTAATAATTACAAAGATGAATGCAATAAAGTATTAGAACCAAAGCTATCACCGCAAAATATTGAGTGAGTTAATTAATATTAAAAATATAATTTTAATTTTAAATTGTACATTTTTTTTAGACTGTGGAAAGGTTTGTATTTTCGATTTGAAAATGGAATTCATCCCCGAGAGACTGGACAAGATTATGTGCTTGCCCTTCACAATCACACGACTTCCCTAGAGGATCATGTTAAATTACTAATTAAAAGAGTCAATAATTTAAGTCAATTGCCCAAGAGTCAACAAAACAATCAACCAAATTACAATTACGACGATGAGTTCAGTAAAGACCTGGACTCGGAAAAAATAATTGACAAAGATGAAAATGACATCGGGGGTGCTAATAATGATGCTTTAGTAAATCAAATAGAGAGTGAGCTCAAAAGTGTTGCGCTTGACTGGAAAACTAGTAGTAAAGTTGAGGAATGCTCTTGCTGCTCAACTTTTGACGCTTTTAATAAAAAGGTAGATTATTTTTTAGAACTTCTAAATTAATTTCAATTTATGAAACTAAAATTAGACATCTATAAATTCTTTAAATTTTTATAACAAATCAATTATTATAAAAAAATTTTTTGTTTGATTAAATAATGAATTTTGTTAAATTGCACTGTACTTTTTTAAATATTGACGTTTTTAAAGATATAAGCTCATCCCGATGTTACACTCTTCAAGAGCTTTCATTTGAGTACCCACATGAATTTTTTATATATTTTTCATATATTCATATATGTAATATATATATATAAATATATAAAATATATGAAAAATTGATGTAGGTACTCAAATGAAAGGTCTCGATGAGTGTAACATCGAGATGAGCTTATAGCTTTAAAAATATCAATAGTTCACGAGATACAATACAAGATCATTTCTTAAATATTGACATTTTTAAAGATATAAGCTCATCCTGATGTTACACTCATCAAGAGCTTTCATTTGAGTACCGACATGCATTTTTGATATATTTTTCATATATACATATATATAATATATAATACCATCATGATAAGCTTATATCTTTAAAAATATCATGAGTTGACAAAATACAATATTATTTTTTAATTATTGACATTATTAAAGATATAAGCTCATCCCGATGTTTTACTCATCAAGACCTTTCATTTGAGTACCCACATGACAATTTTTATATATTTCATATATATGGTATTTGTGATATATATAAATATATAAAATATATGAAAAATTGATGTGGGTACTCAAATGAAAGGTCTCGATCAGTGTAATCTCAAGAAGAGCTTGTATCTTAAAAAAATGTCTATAGTTCACCAGATACAAGGTCATTTCTCATGTATCTAGAGATAGAGCATTTTTAATCGCAGTCTAAATACTTATTTTTAATAAATTAACCACTTTTTAGAATCATTGTTGGTCTTGCGGAGACGTATTTTGCATACGATGCATCGAAGAAGAGCCCAAATTACTATCAGGTCATTTATCTCAACGCCCAGTACCCACGTGTAAATCTTGCTCACGAAGATCTCCGATAACACCTTCCTGAAAATGGACACTAGGCCATTACTGATCACATTTTTTTTTATCGTCACATGTTTACTATTTTTAAAATACAGGTAAGTTTTTTATGAAAGTAATCCACCGAATCATGATTAAATATATTAACAATAATAATTGATAATATTTAAAGAGAATAAAAATGATCCAAAGATCTATGATAAAGTATTTTAAAATAAAAGAGAATCTTTTAAAATAATTAGCACAGTTCAATAAAATTTTATTTCTCACATTTAAATCCAATTACTTATAATACCTATCGAAATATTTATAAATCTTTAATGTAAATTTATTAATTTTATTTTAATTAACAATATTCTATTAAAAAAATTTTTTTTGATCCCAGCTTGTGTATAATAATAATTAATAATAAATCATAAATAATAGTCAATTATTACAACACAAATTGAATGAAATTTAATTAATAAACTGACAAAATACATTAAATAGTAAAAAGATCTGCAGAATTCAATTATAATAAATCGTAACAATAATATTTAATTAAATATATAATATTGTACTCGATATTTAATATTAACTATAAGTGAACAAATAAAAACATACTTTATTAATATAATAAGGCAAATAGCTTCTCCATTGGACGTGAAAACGATTGGAAAAAAAAAAAAACATCGTAATTGAGTTAAGTTAAATGAGATGAAGACCGTCGGGCCATTGATTATCATGCATATAATAAAATACTTTGGCCTCAGGCATGATGTAATTTTTTTACAGGTATTGCAATGAAATCTTGCTTAATAAATTAGTAACACATTAATACCCATTACGTACTTTACTTATAAAACAATAAAAATTTAAGAAAAAAAAATTTTTTTTTTTTTTTTTTTTTTTTATATCATCATTACACTATTCAGTAATGGTGAAATTGGACCTTTAAATAATTTTAGTTATTTATTCATCCAATTATCCGTGAAATGTGGAATGTGAATATACATAACAAAATTCGATGGTAATTAAGTTAACATCTCTTACGCTTACAAATTTCTTTAAATTACGTTCAATTTTTTATTATTCTTTATTCGCTTTTCTCCGACGAGGACCATCGCCGTCGCCAGTGTGTTCCTCCTTAAATAAATTATAAATTTATTATTAATAAAATAGATAAAAAAAATTTTGTTTTATTTAAATAAAATGTACCTTTTCGTTGTCGGCTTCTTCAGTCTCACTGGCATTATCTTGATCATCAGCGTCCGCTAAAGTTGCGGATTCTTGCTGTACATCTTCTTCGGCAGGATCTACTTGTTCATTCAAGTCTTCTTCAATTGCATTGAGTGATTCTTTATCGTCTAGTCTGTCATCTTTATCCTAAATAAATTATTAAAAATTAATAATAGTCTTAAAAAAATTTTTTTTTAATGTGGTGACTTGTAAACTATAAATAACTAAAATTTTGCTTTATTAAATAATGAGTTTGGTAAATTCCACTGTACTTCCTTAAATATTGATGTTTTTTAAGATATAAGCTCATCATGGTGTTACACCCATCAAGACCTTTCATTTAAGTACCCACATGCATTTTTCATATATTTATATATATATATATATATATATATATATA
>CAJNRD030001117.1:2059682-2098220 GCA_905319865.3 Cotesia congregata | reverse complement strand
ATGAATGTAACATCAGGATGAACTTATATCTTTAAAAATGTCAATAATTCACAATATACAAGGTCATTTCTTAACTATTGGCATTTCTAAAGATATAAACTCATCTTGATGTAACTCTCATCAAAAGCTTTCATTTGAGTACCCACATGCATTTTCATATATTTTTCATATATACATATATATCATATATATAAATATATGAAAAATTGATGTGGATACTTAAATGAAAGGTCTCGATGATTGTAACATCAGAATGAGCTTATATCTTTAAAAATGTTAATAGTTCACAAGATACAATGTCATTCCTTAACTATTGACGTTTTTAACGACACCAAATTTTACTATAAAAACCCATTTTATCATATAAATACACTGGCCACAAAATTTTGCTTATTCTCTTAATAATATCAATAATTTTTTAATTATAAATTTCAAAATAATTGTTCTTTTAAGGACATTTAATTTTTTTAATTAGAATAAAATTGCAAGTGTCAAACAACTAGGCCAGTGTCAATAACTGGGTCTTTTACTTTAATTAAAAAAATTTGAAAAATTTATTAAATTACAGAAAAAAAAATTTGTTCTAAGTTTATAATTAATACAAATATTTTTTTTCCATTTACTTGTGATAAAATAAAAATCTAGCAATAATCTAGTGATCTAAATACCTGGGATTGGAAACAGCAACAATAAACTATAAGTAATACAGGTATACCAGCGACTAGAATATACACTGCCCAAATCCATGGGTTCTCGCTTGTGAAGTTAACAAATTGTCGCCAAATAGTCCACTAAGAAATACAAAAAAAAAATAATAATATAATAAAAGCATACTCTACATATTAAATAATCTATTACAATCGCTGGGGAGCAGTAAATATTAGATAGTAGATAATCTAGCGCTCAGATAAATAATTAATGAAGGTAATGAGGAAGGTCGCAGCATTATGTCATGGGAAATCGATTGCTCATAATAATAAGCAACAGCATTGTTGATACCTCCTTGGCCCTTTTGTAGAGGTACCAGATGTATATAGTTATAGGTATAGAACAGTAGATAAAATAGGCAGCCCACCAGCCGGGCTTGTGATTCATTGACCGCATCAAACGACCCCATATTGTCACCTACGCGCCCGCATTATAAAACGTTTCACCAAAGTCCATAAATCAATTAATTCGTCAATAAAAAATGTATTAACTGATTAAACATTTATAAACTGTGGTATTAGTTAGTCTATATTTAGTATCAAGAGGAAGCTTTAAAGCTTCTATTACTCACGCTGTCCTGAGCTATCTTTTTTCGGTGAATCTCGAAGGTATCTTCTGCCCACTGCTTGGCTACATCTTCATCGTCGGTGATGATCAAGTTGTCAAAGTAGATATCAGGGGACATTGACCAGAGTTCGAACCCGATAGCGTGCTGCAATATTAATGTATTAATATTTAATTGTATAAGTGTGTTTTTTAATTTTTATTTGTATTTAATTTATATTTTATTAAATTTCACTGTACTTTTTTTAACTATTGACGTTTTTAAAGATATAAGCTCATCCCGATGTTACACTCATCAATAGCTTTCATTTGAGTACCTACATCAATTTTTCATATATTTTTCATATATACATATACATATATAATATATATAAATATATGAAAAATTGATGTGGGTACTCAAATGAAAGGTCTTGATGAGTGTAATGTCGCGGTGAGCTTATATCTTTAAAAATGTCAATATTTCACAAGATACAAGGTCATTTCTTAATTATTGACATTTTTAAAGATATAAACTCATCCTGATGTTACAATCATCAATAGATTTCATTTGAGTAGCCACATGCATTTTTGATATATTTTTCATATATACATATATATAATATATATAAATATATGAAAAATTGATGTGGGTACTTAAATGAAAGGTCTTGATGAGTGTAACATCGCCATGAGCTTATATCTTTAAAAATATCAATAGTTTACAAGATACAAGGTCATTTCTTAATTATGTATCTAGAGGCCACAAAATTTTTCTTATTCTCTTAATAATATAGATAATTATTAATATTTAATTATATAAGTATCTTTTTAGTTTTTTACTATTGTAAAACTTCAAACTAATAAATAATATAACAAAAAAATAATGTATTGTTTTTCTTATTGAAAAATTAAAAAAAAAAAATAATTAATATTTAATTAAATAAGTATCTTTCAAATTTTATATTGTTGCAGAACTTATAAGTCTACTTTGACGGTAATAAATAAAAATAATAATTTAGTATCCTTATAAAAAGTAAATAAATAAAATGAATAGCTGATCTATTTACAACGAGGTGATAAACCGTATTAAAATAAATTAAAACAAGTACGTACAATTGGAGACATCCGGAAAGGATGATCATCATTGAAGTAATCCGGATTATGGATGAGTCTTGGTTTCCATTTACCTTTGTAATTAGGATTATCAATAAGAGGAGCGAGCCATTTACCCTTGTACCTCGGATTCTTCTTCATTTTTTGCTTATAAGGACCACAACCAGCGACACCTTCGCACTTGGGGTTCGGAATTTCTGGAGGCTCCCACTCTCCGTCCATTTCGACGTCCCAGTCTTCGGGTTTTACAGCATCGGGATTAGGAATTGTTGGTGACTCATCTTCAAGCCAGCCATCTGGGACAACATCATCTTCATCAACAATCTGAACCGGAGCATCCTCGTCCCAGTCTTCTGGTTTAACTGCCGTGGGATCTGGAATTTTCTCCCTGTCGTCCCAGTCTTCCGGTCTGGTGTCATTGGGGTCTTCGATCTCCAGCGGAGGATTCACCGGCGGCGTAAAGTCGTCGAGCAGAGAACCTTCGTTGACAATTTTATTGTCTACTTTTATGACGAAAGAATTATCCGGGCGAATTACCAGAGTGTAAAGATGGGGAATCTTGTCCTTGAAGTACTCTTCCAATCTTTCTTTAGGTTTCTTGCAGTGCTTCTCTTCAATAGTTCCATTTACTGGGTTCTTATGTCGGAAAATAAAGTGAAGCTTGTGATCGTTGCCGCATTTGTCTGGCCCGAACATTATTGTGTAAGGAGTTTTGTCGTGGAACTTTTTGAGGTCTGCGTGAGCTGGGTCTTGAGTAAGCAATTTAAGATACGCTCCGCCGCACTCTTGGCCTTCCTGGAAGTTAACCTCGTATTGAACGATCAGTGGCTTGTCATCGAATTTAAATGGTTTGTTCAGCAAAGCTGAAATTGCAGCGTGTCGAGCTTTGCTTTTTAAAACTAATCCCAAGTCTCCGTCTTGTTGATTTCTCAGAGACTCTTCCAATGACCAGACGCCTTTAAAATAAATTTAGTTTATTTTAAATAAATTTATCTAAAGCTGTGATACTCTAAGAATACATCTAACAATTTTTTTTATTTTTATAATCAATTAATTGTTATAAAAAAAAATATCATTAATTTTTTTCAATTTTCTACATGTTGAATTTTTTTGATAAATTATTTTTGTTGTGAATTGTTAAGAAAAAAATTGTTAGATGGCTTCTAGATTCAATATTATTAAAAAGCTAATTAATGAAAATTTATTTAGTAGATATTTAATAATTTTAAGAGTTTTTTTTAACAATTTATGGCAAAAAAAAATGATTAAAAAAATTGACTAGAAATTGTAAAATTAAAAAGTGTGATTTTTTTTAAATAATTTTTTGGAAGAAATTTGTTTGTTAAAAAATAATAAAGAAATTGTAAATTATCAGCTAAATTTAATGAAAATTAATGTAGTAGAAATTTGATAATTAAAAAAAAATTTTTAATAGATAAATTATAACAAAAAAAAATTGACATTTGGCAATTTTTAAAAATTAAAAATGCAATTTTTTAAAAATAATTTTTTGGAACAAATTTGTTTGTTAAATAAAATTAAAAAATGGTCAAGTGACAACAGTTTAAATTAATCAGATATTTAATTATTTTAAGAATTTTTTTAATAAGTAAATTATAGCAAAAAAAAATTTTTTTTGTAAATTGATATGTAGAAATTTTAAAAAATAAAAAATGTTATTTTTTGGAACAAATTTGTTTGTTAAAAAAAATTCAAAAATGATCAAATGACAGCTAACTTTAATATCACAATGAATTATTGAAAATTAAAAAAAATTACCATCATATTTAGCAATATCTTCATCAGCTGACTCCTTTTTAGCTTGCGACTGAATCCAAACAGTTTTAAACCTCTCACTGTCATCAAAACTCTCGGCTAAATAAGCAAATCCCGAGACAACGGGGCTGGTATACGAAGCTTTAGTTTCTTCATCACTAAAATCTTGATCATGAGAATGGCTTTCCTCACAGAAAATCTTTGTGGAAAAAAGATTTATAATTAGGACAAGTATCAAAGCTCTCGTTCTCGCCATTAGTTACCTAATAAGAGACATAAAAAAAAAAAAAAAAGAAAAAAAAAAAACAATTAATCATTTGTTTTATATAAGTCAAATTATATAGACCTAAATTACAATTTTAATCTAATTGTAAAATCAACTAACTAAAATGAAAAAAGTGATGCAATGAAAAGTAAATAAATGAAGTTAAGATAATAGAATTATAAAAGATAAAAATATCAATAAAACTTACCGATTTAAAAAATATACAATAGTAAAATAGATTGTATTTAAAACGCAGAACAATTGAACATAATTTCCGGAGAGTTGTAACAAAACACGCGTATTTTATTTATTAAATTAACTTAAATAATTATAATCTAATCTATTTACACGTAGTCTGTTTCTGTCTAGTCGGTCTAGATGTATTCATGTGTCTTGTTGCAAAAGTCCATTGATCACCGGGGAATTAGTGTCTATGACAATTAGGGAGTGTCCAGAGAGGAAACTGACTTATAAATATCATTTTCTTTTTAAATTACAGTGACATCTTTATAGAAACATGGCGGTCTCCTATTGGTTGGAGTTTTCATCACAGAAATCTACCGCAGCGCCACCAACTTGTGCGCAGCACTTGACAATTCCTTTAATTTTAAATTTTGCCGCGTTTATTAGTTAGAATAAAATTTACTGAGGGCGCTGAAACTCTGCTGTCGATTTGTACTTTTTCCACGTTGTGACGCAATATCGTCTGATCCTCGTGGTTACTATGATTGGCTGACGTATAAGTCGGATGATCATTTGTAATTTTTTTTTTTTATTATTAGTATTACCCACAACGTTTAATAATTCGCACGTATGTATGTTTACGTGAAACCGTTCAATTTTATTGAATTTACCAGCGTTGTAAAATAATATTTTTTTATTATTTTGAAACTGAACCTGAAAAAAAGAAAAAAAAAAATAACAAGTGTTTGGACTGGTTTTAAGAATGGGGGACTCTGGAGGTACCTGGTCCTCAATTCAAGACACTGAATTTCCAAATTTTACAGCCGGTGATACCTTCAATTTAAACGATGTCACTGGTTTTGATGGTGGGTATTCCTTATTTATAAATGTCACATTTTAAACATGTGTTTATTTTTTTTTTTAGGTTTATTATTATTATAATTCAAGATGTTTTTATTTGTAAAATTATATTGATTGATCTTTCATTAGATTTTATTTGACAAATACTTATCTAATCGTTTTGTATTTACGTAGTTGATTTTTAGAATTTTATTTACAATAATAAACATTGCATAAACCTTATGTCAATATTTTATTGACTTTTAAATAGTGTGTACAATTTAGTTTTATATCTGTCAAATTTATTTATTTGTTCAATTAATTTCAAAATATTGAGACTAATTTTAAATAAAATTGATTTGTTAAAATATTTAATATTTTATAATATTTAATTTTACAAAAAGAATTTTTAGATTTTTGTAATAAATTATAACAGAAAAAAATTTGCTAAAAAATTCCACAGGTAGAAATTTTAAAAAATAATGAGTAAATTTTAAAAAATATTTTTTTTTTAATATTGATTTATTAATTATTTATATTATTAAGAGAATAAGCAAAATTTTTTGGCCAGTGTATTTATATGATAAAATGGGTTTTTATAGTCAAATTTGGTATGCAATTATACTTAAATGTTTGTCTCGCAACACATAATTAAGAAACGACCTTGTATTTCGTAAACTATTGACAATTTTAAAGATATAAGCTCATCCCGATGTTACACTCATCGAGACCTTTCATTTGAGTACCTACATCAATTTTTTATATATTTATATATATATATGTATATATGAAAAATATATCAAAAATGCATGTGGGTACTCAAATAAAAGCTCTTGACGAGTGTAACATCAAGATGAGCTTATATCTTTAAAAATGTCAATAGTTAAGAAATGACATTGTATTTTGTCAACTAATGACATTCTTAAAGATATAAGCTCACCCCGACATTACACTCATCGAGACCTTTCATTTAAGTACCTACATCAAATTTTCATATATTTATATATATTATATATATGTATATATGAAAAATATATCAAAAATGCATGTGGGTACTCAAATGAAAGCTCTTGATGAATGTAACATCAAGACGAGCTTATATTTTAAAAAACGTCAATATTTAAGAAAGTCCAGTGCAATTTAACAAAATTCATTATTTAATAAAGCAAAATTTTATTTATAGTTCACAAGTCACGGCAGTTACATAGTGACTGCAAAATTGCTAGTCAGATTTAATTAATGAATTTAATCTTCCAGATCTGTTAAAAAATTGCGAAAGCGAGTTGATGAAAAATGAGCACTTATTTGGCGACGAGACATTTCTATCAGACCTCAGCGACCCGATCGCGATGGAGAACGACCAGTTTAATTTCCTGGACATGAACATCGACAATGACTTCAAGGACACAAATTTAATGGGAAAGTTGGTGGAGCCAAATGTGATGGTGATGGCGTCTAATGCTGCTCAGGTTCCCCAACAGGTATCTCCGCCTCAGCAATCACCGCAGCCTCAACCACAACCCCAACAAAAACCTCAGCAACACAAGAGACACGCAAGCGTTCCAGACGGACAGCTGCCCAACCAACCGAAGAAATTGGCAACCCACCCGGCATCTCCAGCACCCACAGTCTTTGCTTCTCAATACACGCTTCCTCAGAACGTTAATTTTACTCTTAAATCACCAGTTGTAACTCTGGCTCCTGTAAATACTAACCAGCGACAATTGCTACTACCCGCTAAGTTGATCAAGTCTGAGTCTGTTGTTTATCCAAGAGGCTCTCAAGCGATTACTTCGACCCCGGTACCTCATCAAATTCATACTTTTGTTAATGCAGCTAATGGAACTGTCCTGGCTACTGGTAATTTATAAATTCAATTCAATATTTAATTTCAATTATTTTATTATTTGTTTTAACAATTTTTTTAAAGGCATACCGGTAGTCCTAGACACCGATAAAGTCCAGATAAACCGTATGAATACGTCACCAGCTGTCGGGGTCCCCAAAGTACGTGAGGTCAAGCGAAGTGCGCACAATGCCATAGAACGTCGTTACAGAACGTCAATAAATGACAAGATAATTGAATTGAAAAATATAACTGTTGGTGTGGACGCTAAACTCAATAAATCAGCAATCTTACGCAAAACAATTGATTACATCAGGTTTGTTTTTAATAAACATATTAACATGAAAAATTTATGACATTGAAGTTAGCTATGATCATTTTTTAAACACTTGACGCTTAAAATTATTTTATTCTCAATTTTTACTAATAAATAAGTAGATTTATTTATAATATGTATATAGGTATTAGAAATAAATTTATGACATTAAATTTAGCAGGCACTTGATCATTTTTTTTAATTTTATCTAACAAAAAAATTATTGTTAAAAAATTGCATTTTTTATTTTTACATGTCAATTTTTTTTGCCTTAATTTATGAGTTAAAAAAATTCTTAAAATGATCTAATATCTGTTAAATGAATTTTCATAAATTTATAACATTAAATTTAGTAGTCACTTGATTATTTTTCAATTTTATTATAAAAAAAAAAATTTTCTAAAAATTATTTTAAAAAATTTCATTTTCAACTTTTTAAAATTTCTAAATATCAATTTTTTACTCATAATTTATCAATTAAAAATTCTTAAAATTATCAAATATCTGCTAAATTAATTTTCATAAATTTATAACATTAAAATTATCAGTCACTTGATTATTTTTCAATTTTATATAACAAAAAAAATTTTTTTTTTTTAAATTCTATTTTCAATTTTTTTAGTCATAATTTATTAAAAAAATCAAATACCTGCTAAATTAATTTCCATAAAAAATTAATTAATTAATTAATTTATTGCTCTATTTATAATTCAGATTCTTACAAAACTCAAACGCAAAACTCAAAGCGGAGAACATGGCAATGAAAATGGCAGCACAACGACAAAACCTCCGCGACCTCTTATCCTGTGGCGAGCTGACACCGCCACGTTCAGACTCCAGCGAGCCATCTTTATCCCCCGCACCAGCTCCTCTGTCCCCAGCTTCACCATTGTCCATCAAAGAAGAGCCAGACAACTTCCAGCACAAGCCTCAGCACTCAGTCAACGGTCTTGGAGACCACACTCGCCTCACACTCTGCGCTTTCCTTCTCGTCTTTATCGCCTTCAATCCTCTTCAATTCGCGATTAACAAAGTCGGAAGATTTAACAGCGACTTGGGAGAATCAAAATTCGACGGCAGAACAATATTAACTCACGAGGAACCAACTGAGCCTGCGTCGATCGTATGGAACAGTATCATCCTCTGGTTCGTCAACGCATTACTTCTAATCGGCGGTCTTTACCGCCTTCTTCTCCACGGAGATCCGGTGATTCCAACCGAGAGCAAGACATTTTTAGAATTGCGCCGCTGGCGGCACCAAGCAGAGTTCAATATGTCGATAAACGACAACGAGAAAGCTCACTCGGATCTACGAAGGTGTCTCGGTTACTTCAACAGAACTCTACCGAGTTCCAGGATGGAAATTGGACTGACAACTCTGTGGCAAATAGTCCGACAAATTCTCTACAGACTCTGGATCGGAAAGTGGATCCTCCATGCTGGCAAGTGGCTCTCCCAAAGCTCCGAGCGTCAGCAGACCGAAATCTCAACCATGGAACTAGCGATGGTCTACCAGAGAATTCTCTGCCTCCGTTTGTCAGAAGGATCCTCCAATGCGACTCTCTTTTTGGCCCTGTCTGCTGTTAATTACGCCGAAGCTGCTGGCGAGTGTATTCCCAAAGTCTCTCTGGCGGAAGTTTACATCAATGCTGCTCTCTGCTTCAAACAGTCCATGTTCTCTCTGGTTCATAAATATTATTTCAATAAAGCTAGAGCTGTTCTGGCTACTTGCGTGGTACCTTCCAAGTTCAAGTGGATTATGACTAATGAAGGTGCCAAGTTTTTTACTTCACACAAGTGGCAATACGGAGATTGTCCAGTCAGCGAGTTCACCTCTCAGAGTATCAAGACAGACCCTCTGTCTTTTACTGCACGTGCTTATCGGGAATATCTTGTTGGACAGTGTCTTAGACTCTTGACTGGCACCGCTGGAGACTCGCATGCTTCTACTATTTTGGCGCTTGCGGAAAATATTATTGCTTCTGCTGATGTTGAGATTGGATTTCCAACTCAGAGCAGTAATGGTCAAGGTAAGATTCTGATTTATTTATTTATTTATTTATTTATTGATCATGAAGATTATTTTCCTTTTGATCACAAATTTAAATGAATACAAAATTTAATCATTTTTATAATTTAATTATAAGGTAAAAGACCCAATTATTGACACTAATGGCCTAATTGTTTGACACTTTCAATTTTATTCTAATTAAAAAAATAAAATGTTTCCAAAAAAACAATTATCTTAAAATTTATATAATTCAAAATTTATATTTATTCATTTATTACACTGAGAAAAAAATATACTTTTATATTAAGAAAATTTTCTTGATACAATAATTCATGTTCTTGAAAATTTTCAAGAATATATATTTTTAGCTCAAGAATTTGTTAAATTAATTCAAATAATTCTTACTTAATTTAAATGCTCTTAAATAATTTAAAAGCTATTCTCTTGTTTATCTATTATTCAAAGATAAATATTGATGCTCTTCTCTTCAATAATTATTGATTATAATTATTAATCATAATTAATAATAATAGTGTTTGATTGTCATCGAATTTCTTGAACTAAGTAAATTGTTAATTGAGTAAAAGAATTTTTTTTTTTCTCAGTTTAGAATTGATTTATTTTTTTTTTTTTTTTTAATTAAAATAAAATGGCAAGTGTCAATAACTAGGGCCAGGGTCAACAATTGGGTCTCTTACTTTAAGTAATAAATAATTATTTTAAATAATTTTGTAGACCGTGAAGATCCAATAGGACTATGGTGGGGCGCAGTATTTTGCGCTGCAGCAAACTGGAGATTAGGCAATGAAGATTCATCTTGGACGCTTGTAGAAAGTAAATTTCCGTACGGAAAAAATTACAATAAAAATGACGCTTCGTCAAACGGCAATCCACTGCCTTATGCAGTCCTTTGCGTTCTTCAAGCAGCTAAACGCTCGACTAGGTCGTCTATTAGACTTGTTGATCAAGCTGGGGAATATTTACAACACTCGATGGTCTACTACCATTGTAAACAACAATCACCGCATAATGTACAGGTACAAATTGTCGTAGATGCTTGTTTTTAATTACAAGTAACTTCAAAAAAATTTTTGAAGATTAAAAATACCTCTTACGTGTGTGCATTGTAGTTGCATTGCATGAATTTTAACTATGCAATACTTCTGCAGTGCAACACTCGTGACAGAGCTTACCAACATTTATTTAATTATTTTATTTATTTATTTATTGATTATAATATTTAAAATTTTATTCAATTTTTTTTTTTAGATAAAAATTTATGTTAAAAAATTTTTTTAATATTTTTAGTTGGTTCAATTATGGCTCTGTGATTGTTTATTGGAATTAAGAACAGTGTTATGGCAAGGATTGGGTGGAGAAACAGGTCAAACAGCAGTCAACACGTTCCTCGCAGCTTTTCAACGTGATTTAGCTCGTTTAAGACAACTAAGTCAATATATTCCGGTTAGTATAAATTTTTAATAATTATTTAAATAAATTTTTGAATGAATAATAAATAAAAATTTTATTTTAGTCCGTATTACCAAGGATATTTTTGTATGAAGCAACGGCGCGAATAATGGCAGGAGCAACTCCAGTAAAAACGCAATTGCTTCTTGACCGCAGCTTGCATCATCGCAATTCTCGCTCCTCAATTATTTGTGGCAAGGATCGTTCCCACGAAAACGGTAACGGAGAGCGAGAACACGCAGCAGCGCTCTGTCTTGCGTGTCGTCATCTTCCTGTGCTTTTGCTAGCATCTCCCGGTGAACGAGCCGGAATGCTGGCAGAAGCTGCTAAGACACTGGAGAGGATTGGAGACAGGAAAAAATTGCAAGAATGTTATGAACTGATGCGCCAGCTTGGTCCGGCTATTTCTGCTAATTAATTATACTTACACGTCCATTTCACTGTAAATAAAACTCAAAGCCTTACTGTTCAATTGATATTTTTTTTTAATATCATTATTAATTATAATTATTATGTACAGATTCCATCACCAGTGTACTAATAGACCGCAAAAAATGATAATTAATATATTAATATATTTACGTAAATAATTATTTTCTGACATATGTATGATTTATAATATTTAAAATATAAAATGAATTTATTTTTATTATTTATTGTTTTTAATTAATTGTAAAGAAATTTGAATTTATTATTTCATTCTTGAAATTTATTTGGCAATTTATAAAATTATTTATATTTTTATTAATAAATAAATCATTAATGATTTTTTACAATTATAAATATTTTTTAAAATGTATTTAAAGTTTATAAAAATTAATTTAGTAGATATTTAATAATTTTTAGAATTTTTGTTAATAAATAAATTATGGCAAAAAAAAAAAAATAAGAAAAACAAAGTGACATTTAGAAATTAAAAATGCAACTTTTTTTTAAATAATTTTCTTAGTTAATTTAATTGTTGAATAAAATTAAAAAATGGTCAAGTGACTTTTAATTTAAAAATGTAGTTTAAAATTCACATGTAGAAATTTAAAAAAAAAATTAAAAATGCAATTTTTAATAAAATAAAAAAATGGTTAAGTGACAGCTAATTTTAAAATATTTAAAAAATTTCAACAAAAATTCAAATTACTATACTAAAGCGCCATCTAAAACTTTCATTTCCATCTTGACCACCAGAGCTCACTGACGTCAATCACCGATCCAGCCTTTTCATACTTGTCGACTAAAGACTAAGGTACGCATTTTTATTCATTATGTTTATAAATAAATAAATTAATCATTTCTTCCATAAATCTAATAATTAATCAATTAAACAAAAAATTTTCCTTTAATTTTCCATATAAAACTTAGTATCTCTCAAAAAACCTTTTACAAAGAAACATTATTTAACAAGCTTCAACAGCCACGTGCGTCAAATTTTATTTACAAAGAAAAACTAAATTATTCATCTTAAAATAATAATCAAATTAATATTTTGGACTATAAAAAATTTTTTATTATTCATTTTTACCAATAATAATTCTTAAGCGTTGATAATTTACCCAGATGACATTCTAACCTCACTTAAATTTTCCATCAGGCAAAATGACCAACTCCAAGGGTTACCGTCGTGGAACGAGAGACTTGTTCTCTCGTAAATTCCGTACTCATGGAACCATCCCTCTGAGTACCTACATGAAGGTGTACAAAGTCGGAGACATTGTTGACATTAAAGGCAACGGTGCAGTCCAAAAAGGTATGCCACACAAGGCTTACCACGGCAAGACTGGACGTGTGTTCAACGTGACTCCCCACGCTATGGGAGTGATCGTCAACAAGCGAGTACGTGGACGTTTCATTGCCAAGCGCATCAACGTAAGAATTGAGCACTTGAACCACAGCAAGTGCCGAGAGGACTTCCTCAAGAGAGTTAAGGAAAACGAGCGTCTCAGAAAGGAGGCTAAGGAAAAGAACATCCACGTTGAGTTGAAACGTCAACCCGCTCAACCTTCCAAGGCTCACATTGTCTCTGGACGCGAAGCTCCAATCCTCTTGGCGCCAATCCCGTATGAGTTTATTGCTTAATTTTATTAATAAAGATCTTAAATTGATATAAATTAAACAAGTTTTATTTATTTTATTTTATTTAATTAATAAGTTTTAACAATACTTTTCCAACTTTATTATTTTATTATACAATTAATTAGAATCTGATGGTGAATTTAACATACTTTATTGAAATAATATTTAAAATTAAATTGAATTACATGGAGAAAAATAATAAGATTAAATTCTGATTAATTTACATTTTAATAGACTAGTATTGGGACAATTAAAATATAATCGCACGTATTTTAAATAGGAGCAATTAAATTGGGAAGCCTTCATTATCAAATTTTATTTTTTAAAAGTGATAGAAATATCTTAATTCTGTTTTTTATTTTTTTTTTTTTTTTTCTATACCATTAATTACGTAGTAGGAGTGGTATCAATTTTAATAAAATAAAATTGATACTTTACCGTGAATAAATTATTTACAGTAAATTAATTACAGTCCCGTGATTGATAGAATAATATGTATCCAGTTTCTGATGTCTTGTGGATGTCGGACGTCAGTCCATAGAAGTCTGCTATATTCGATGCATCGATTTTCTGAAATTTTATTTTAAAAATTAAAAAAATCCTGATTATTTATATAAGTTATTAGTATTAATTTATTATGCTTACATCAACTGCGTCATCATCAAACAGTAACCAGAAACCATGACTCTTAACAATAGAAATATAGTGTCCACGATTAGGCCCACTTCCACAATGTATCACAACAGCAACCAAATCATAAAGACGATCTGGATTAACAGCATCGTCGCTCTATTTATAAAAAAAAAAAAAAATTGAGTTAACAAAATTAACTATTTAAATGCAGGGTAAGTTTATTATTCAATTGCTGAATAAGTTAATACTTACAGTATTAAATAACCTTAACTCCAATGGAAACACAACTCTGTGGGATACTTTAATGTGTCGGTTATACTGCTCTACATACTTGAATCTCTTTAAATGAAGTGCGAGGATCATTGGTAATTTTTTCAACCTCATTCGTTTCTGTAAAAATTATTAATAATTTTTAAAAATATAATTACAACCAAAATATAATAATAAGTTTTACGTTATTATTATTAATATTATATCTAATTTTTTAAATGCAGTCAATAATAATAATAATAATAATAATAATACTCTTGAATTATTATTATTATTATTATTATTATTATTATTATTACAACCAAAATATAATAAAATTTTACATTATTAATATATCTCATTTTTTCAGTGCAGTCAATAATAATAATAATAATAATAATAATAATAATAACGTAAAAATTATTATTATTATTATTATTATTGACTACATTAAAAAATTAGATATAATAATAATAATAATAATAACTTAAAAATTTTATTATTATTATTATTATTATTATAAGAAAAATACATACTTGGGCTTCTTGATAACTACTACAATGATCACACTTGAATTTATTATCACTACAAAGAGTTTCAGTATTAGAAAAACACTTGAGGCAGTAAGTTATGGATGTGTTCTGATCAACATCAACTTGTAAGTCAAAAAAATCTTCATCCTTGCTTGATACAGTCTCACAGTTAAGGCAACGAGTTTCTGATGTCAAGATACCTTGGAATATCTCGTGTACCCATGTTGGTTCTGGCGGTGTTCCAGCATCACCAGCTCCGCTTTTTCCAGTAGCTGCTTTACTTTGATTTCTTTCCGCTAAACAATCATAAATATTAATCATAATTTATAATCAATAAATATAAATAAAAATAATTTATTATACATACCGAGTATAATTTCATTAATATGGTTGATAAGAAAATTTAAAAATTCATGAGCATCTTGTTGCATATAATTATCAAACTCCTCTGAAAAATTTACATTATTAATAAAACATTATAATAATTTTTATTATAAATACAATAATAAAAGATAAAATCAAATTAAATTATCACTTATCATTAATAATAGTTATAATAATAACAATAATTAAAAATAAACTTTGTTACCTTTTTCTTTTCTCAATCTAGCAATAAATTTTTTTGGCGCAATTGAACCGACTTTCTTTTTCTGGGTCGCAATACTGTAAAACAGATCTGCTAAACATGTCAATAATGTTTCTTTGGTTCTTTTATTTCTTGCTTTATATTCTAATACTTTTTCCCTAAATGGCCTGCAAAAATACAAGGCCTGCAAAACTGAGTTACTGTAGCATGTATTTCCGAACTGAAAAAAAAAAAAAAAAAATTAATAAAAATAATATTAAAGTTAGTCGACATTTTTGATTATATTTTGCTTAATTTATTAAATTATAACTAAAAAATATTTTTTAAAAATTGCACTTATAATTTTTAAAGTTTTTAACAAATGAAAAAATTTTTTTTTAATAAAAAAAAATCATAAAAATTTTTAGATGTCGGCTAACTTTATATCCACTATTAATAATAATAAATATTAAAAATAAAAATAAAAAAAAAAAAACAGATTAATTAAAACCAATATTTACATTAACAAGACCAAAATAATGTTCATTGGGTGGAAATTGATCAGCTCCAATATTTCTCTCTAGCTGCGATATATTTGCACCCTAAAAAAATACAATAAATAATTATCTTATTTTACACTGGATATTACACACCCATTAAAAGCCAGGCAATTGTTAATAAAATAAAAACTGATAACAGATAAAATAATTAGTACTCACCATTTTACCATTTAATAACAAGAATAAAATACTGAGCAATTAAAATTGATTGTTCTGTCCCGAAAATCTTCATTGTATAAATATACTAACTAATATAATAATTATTAGCTTATTGTAATAGTTATCACACACATTATATTACAATTATTAATTACTTGTTACCAAATCGGCATGGCAATGTAATAAAATACACCGAACACACATGCAATAATATATGTATATATTTATCAACTCAATAATTAAAATAAATATTATCAGTATAAATATTTTTAAATTAATTATTTAATATTAATAATCTGATAAGCGTTATTTATTACATTACATTTTTCGTTAATTACTTTTGACAGATCTCGGTTATATATATTTTTTTTTATTATTTTTTTTATGTTGTGCACAGAACTCCCATCTTATAAATTTTAACTGCCGCCATCTTGTGGATAAAAACACCAACTAAATATTATTTAAAACGCATTTATACCGAGAACTGTCATTGAGATAACAAATAACAACTGCGAAGTAATTAGATCAATTTATTATAAAACTGATGACGTAAGAGATTAAAATTTAATTTAAGAGTAATTGATGACTAGATATATCATTTATTATTTATTAGTTTATTACAAGTGTTAGTTACCGATTGATAAAATTATTTAACGCGCATGCGCGCGGTATTGTATGATATGATAATTATTTGACAGGTAATATGCTGACATACAACTGACAAGTAAACATTAAAGATTAAACACTAAGTTATATTTGCTCAATATTTTAGAAATGGTTAAACTATGTTTTCTTTGTGATCGGAAACCATCGAAAGCTGATAAGATTTCATTTCATAAGTAATTTTTTTTTTTAGTCATGAATTATTTATTTGTCTTATTTATTTTTTCTAGATGTTTGCAATCATTAGCTGACTCATTTTTGGCTTAAAAATCAATACCTAAAATTTTAGTTTTCGCTTAAAATTTTTTTTTTTTAATTCTTTAGAAAATATTTAAAAATTTAGTCTACTAAAATTAAAAGACATCTGTCAATTTTTATGATATTAAAGTTAACCGAAATTTTTAATTTTTTTTTTAAATAATTAAAATAATTAAACTAGAACAAAAAAATATTTTTAAAAATTGCACTTACAGAGTTTTTAGAGTTTTTAACAAATGAAAAAATTTTTAAATGTCAGCTAACTTTATTTTCATCCATTTTTATGATATTAAAGTTAACCGATTTGTTTAATTTATTTAAATTAGATCTAAAAAATATTTTTAAAAAATTGCACTTGTAGTTCTTCAAGTTTTTTACAAATAAAATTTTTTTTTTTATTAATTTGTAATAATTTTTTTGATAAAAACAAAATTATAAAAATTTTTAGATGGCTATATATAACTTAATTTTCATTCAATTTTTTGGATTTTTATGACAACAAAAATTTTATTGAACAAATTTTTTAAAAATATTTTTTTTTATGATGACATTAAAGTTAGCGGTCACTTGATAGTTTTTTAATTTTGTTTAACAAATAAATTTTTTTTCTCAATTTTTTTGCCAGAATTTAGTTAAAAAACTTCTTCAAATTTAATTAAATATCTGCTAAATTAATTTTTTATTAAAACTAGGTATCTATGATTTATAAATTTTATAAAAATATAATTAAAAAAATTTAATGTAAAAATAAATTTTAGATTTCCAAAAGATGAAATAGCAAGACAAAAATGGCTAGATATCTGCGGATTAACATCAGAAGACGATGTTTCAAGAATATGCATTTGCTCAATGCATTTTACAGCAGCTGACATGATCAGTTGTTCTTCTGGAATAAAAAAATCATTCTTAAAATCAGGAGCTGTGCCCACAAAATTGTTGTCCAACCCTTTAGTGATAAAAGAAATCGATGAAGCTGCTAAAGCTGCCAAAAAGAGAAATGATCCTGACATCACGCTCCAGTCATCTGTCGAAGAGCTCATCGATGAGCTAATAAATGAAATCGGAGGTAATATTTTCAACAGTACAGATATTAAATTTTATTTTTAATTATTGCTTAAAATTATTTATCTAGATCTTGATGACAACATTGAGGTCCCGAAGAAACAACGAATATTTTATCGACCTCGTTATATCTCGGAAATAACGCTAGAAGACTTATCAACTCCTTCGAAAGCTGAAAGAGTTCTCAAGTTGATAAAAACCACAGACTTGAGAAAGTCTAAACAGATTAAAAGCTTACAGGACCAACGAAGACAACTCAATCTAAAGATTAAATCTCTCAAGGCGTTGATTGCTCAGTTGCAAGGCAAAGATCCTGATGCCTTGGAAGAAATTTAAAGTTGCTCACTTTTTTGTTCACTAGAGGATATATTTTTACGCACATCCTCAAAGACTGATTATTAATTTTTGCTTGGGTTATTAGTATTTAGACTTTAATTACATCGAATGGCTAATATTTTATTTCTATCTAAAATCAGTCAATCATAATTAATTCAGCAGATATTTGATAATTTTAATAATTTTTTTACCCCTACCATAGTCGCTCATGACCTTAGTAGTTTATGCGACTTTAAACAAATTAAGAAAAAAAAAAAATAATAATTTTTTTAACAAATAAATTGGCGCAAAAAAAAATTGACATGTAAAAATTAAAAAAAATAAAAAATGCAATTTTTTCGAAGAAATTTGTTTGTTAAAAAAAAATAAAAAATGGTCAAATGATTGCTAATTTAAATTTCATGAATCATTAAATGAAATTCTTGCCAATGAATCGTATAATAACATAACAATCGTAATTGATATTTTCTTTTATAAAGTTTTTTAAAAAATTATACTGAAATGAGCAGACATATAATAATTATTGAAATTTTTATAACGAATTAATTATTATAAAAAAAATTTTTTCTAATTTGCACTTCAATTTATTTGAATTTTTACTTCTTAAATTTTTGTCTTATTAAAAAATTTTTTTGATGTCTGTAAAATTCAGTATCATTTTATAAATCGTTAAAAAGATTAAAGTACAAATGATAGTACGAATTTATTAACTCTAAAGTGTTCTAATTGTATTCAATTATTTAATAGTTAGATAATTTATTTATATTTATATCACTTTTTTTCACAATTATATATACATATATATTTTTATGCACAGTATTTTCTCTCAAAAATATTCTAGTCATAAAATTAAGAAAATTATTTCAATAGATAATTAATTGTCTACAAATACAAAAAAATAATAAATTTTAAATAAAGTAATTTATAAGAAAAGTACCAAAGATCAATGCGTATTATAAGTACATATTGTTTGTTGGTTTGTAGCGGTGGCAAGCGCATCGAGCGATTGGTTGAGCCTAGCTTCCGGTAGAGGCGTGACCGTAGAGCCAGTGTCGCCAAGTACATACCTACCATTTTTAGTGTTTAATCCGCCATTACGTCTTACGTCTCCTTATCGAGGCAGGTGGAGTTGTCATATAGTTACTCGTAAAAACCAGAAAAGAGCGAAATTTATAATATTCTAAATAATAAATTTATTTTGAGCACATTCCAAAACAAGAGCGTGTTGTTTAAATTTTATAATTTGAAGAACATTTGTGATCCCACAATTGGTAAATATTTATATGGTAATTTATTGGTTATATTCTTGAAGTTTTTTTAAATGCGTTTATTTCTTTTTTTTTTAATTATTCCTCGTTAATTTTTTTTATTTATTTTCGTTGTCACAATTTATTGGATAAAATAACTCACAACTGTCAGACTGCCTGTAAACTTCAATATTGTAATTTTTCTCAGTGATTTAAGATGAATTATTAATTTCTCAATTTATTAAATTAGTCTGTATCAGTATCAGCATTTTTTTAACAACAGATAGTATTATTTATGACGTACGATAATTTTCCTACGCATTATTATTATTATTATTATTGTTGTTACCTAATTTCTGTGTTGAAAATTATTGATAAAAACCTGTAGTGTTTAATTCATAGTGAATAATTATAACGACTTAATTTTACAGAGCCATGTCAAAGCTATTTGAGCTGATGGGTTCTGAATCGCCCCGGTCTATAGATGAAATTAGTAAGAAATGAATAATTTTTATTTGTCTAATAATTTACACGACTTTTTAAAATATTTATTATTTATTAATTAATTAATTGACAATTTAACTTTTTCTAGTGGCTAAAAATGGCATTCAGCCCACATGTCGCTGTGACAAGTGTTATGAGATGGTAACACTTTTAGACGAGGAAATAAAACGGTACTGGGAAAAATCGATTACGCTCTGGTTCCGCCATCATGACTGTCACTGTGTCAATAAATTCAAATTGCTCGAGATTATCAAAAAAAATCCCGGAAAATTTGATAATAACGTCACTGAGCTGGGAGAGGATTTTTGTCCTTATTCTTCTCATATTTATACAAGTCTTGTCGAGTTTCAAAGTTTGAACAACTATCTCGATTACTTGGACAACAAAACTAAAGATAATGAATTAGCAAAGTCATTTTTAATGTAAGTATATTTTATATGCGTTGATTTCTGTTATTAGTTGGTTATTTGACTACATAATTTTCTTTATAATTGAGAGATGCAATTTTTTTTTTTAATTCGAATAATTATAACAACTTATTTTTACAGTGCTGAGTTTAAACCAGAAGATCAACATATGGCTTCTCAATCGGGTCGTTCTCTTAAGGATTTAAGTAAGAAAAAAAATTATTTTTAACTTTTCAAAATATTTATTATTTAATTACTAATTTATTATTGAAATTTTTTTAGTGGCTAGACGTGGCATTAGGCCGGACTGTCCCTGCGATAAATGTAATGTCATGAGGAAACTTTTAGATGAGAACATGGAACGATTTACCAGAAAATCTTGGGAGTACAATCGTCGCCACAAATACGCTAATAAAATCAGCAGAGCTGATATAAATGAGCGATTACAACTTGATCTAGGAAAATTTAATAATAAAATTTCTGGGCCAGGAGATAATCCTTGTTATAATAATGCTCATATTTATTACCTTTTCATTCAATATGAGACTTACAACAATTATATCGACTATTTGGAAGAGAATGCTAAAGACGATGGAATAGCTGGTCCATCCTCAATGTAATTATTATTTATATGCATTAATTACTATTATTAATTTGTTATTAATCTAAAAAATTTTCTTCATAATCGAGAGATGCAATGTTTATTTTAAATTAAATAATTATAACAACTTAATTTTACAGTACCGAGTCACAACAAGAAGATCTTCTGTTTGAACCGCACATTTCTTGTAAGGACTTATTATCAAAACTAGAAGATATTCTGATGGTTTTTCAACCGCTCCGTTCTTCTAAGGAATTATCAAAACCAAAAGATCAACAGATGGCTTCTCAACCGAGCCGTTCTTTCAAGAAATTAAGTAAGAAAAAAATTATTTTTAATTTTTTATTTTATGCAACTTCAAAATATTCATTATGTAATTCCTAATTTATTATTGAATTTTTTTTAGTGGCTAGACATGGTATTAAGCCTACATGTTACTGTAATAAGTGTAATGAAATGAACAAACTTTTAAAGAAAAACATCGAACAATTTAAAAAAAAATCTTGCGTGTACAATGCTCGCCACAAATTTTCTGAAAGAATCTGCATATCTAGTGTGATGAAGCGATTGAAACTGGATTTGGGAAAGTTTGCCAATAAGATCTCTGGGCCAGGAGATGATCCTTGTTATAATACTCCTCATATTTATTATAGTCTCGTTGAATATGAGACTTACAACAATTATATTGACTATTTGGAAAAGAATGCTGAAGATGATGAAATAGCTGGTCCATCATTAATGTAATAATAGTTTATATGCGTTAATTGTTATCATTGATTTCGATACTCTAATTAGCAATTGATCTAACTCCTTTATTTTTCAGAGGGTAATTTTGTAATATTTTGATGTAGCACTAGTCCAATTATAAATTATTTTAATGATCCAAACCAAAATCTTATACCTCTATTATATATTAATGATATTAAATGGTTTTTTAAAGTGATAATAAATTTTGAATTAATTGTTTTTTCGTACAAATGGAAGATTCTCTAAAATGGAGTTAGACAATTTTCTAATTAGAACGTCGATTTGTTTTTCCACTACAATATTATCTTTATAATCGAGATGCAATGTTTACTTTAAATTAAATAATTTAACAACTTAATTTTACAGTGCCGAGTCAAAGCCATTTCAACTAGTGGGTTCCGAATCGCACTGGTATGTAGATGAAATCAGTAAGTAATGAATAATTTTTATTTTTCTATTTAATTAAATGACTTCTTAAAATTTAATTATTCATTTACTAACTTTAACTATACTAATAATTGAACTTTTTCTAGTGGCTAAGAATGGCATTCAGCCTACCTGTAGATGTGATAAGTGTTATGTCATGGTAAAACTTTTAGACGAGGAAGCACAGCGTTATTTAGAAAAATCTATTACTTTCTGGTTCCGCCATCATAACTATCACTGTGTTGATAAATTAAAAATGTTGGAGCTTATAAAAACAAATCCCGGAAAATTTGACAATAACGTCACTGAGCTGCGAGAGGATTTTTGTGTGAATTCTCGTCATATTTATAAGAGTCTTGTCGAATTTGAAAGTTTGAACAACCATCTCGATCACTTGGACAACAACCTTCAAGAAAATGGACTAGTAAATCCATTTTTAATGTAAGTATATTTTTTATATGCGTTAATTTCTGTTATTAGTTGGTTATTTCACCACATAATTTTCTTTATAATCGAAAGATGCAATGTTTATTTTAAATCAAATAATTATAACAACTTTATTTTACAGTGCGGAGTCAAAATCAGATCACCAAATGGTTTGTCAACCGTGCCCATCACTCAACAAATGTGGTAAGAAAAAAAAATATTGTGCTAGTTAATTTTATTATAATTTTCATGTGATCTTTATTATTTATCGGTTTTATATTTTTCTTCCAGTGGTTGAGGAAGATATAAACTGTAACGTTTGGTCTGTCTAGTAAAATTTTATTTCCGACTGTATTAAAAAAACATCTATCGTTTTTCTCAGATAACTTGGCGTCTACAAATGCATTTATTTAAACTTCTATTAAAACATTAATTAATTAATCTATCAAAACATTAAAATTAAAGGAAAGGATTATAATTAAAGGAAAAAAATTAATAAAAACAGTAATCATGATTATTTTGATTTTGCAAATTTATTCAACGTTTTCAAAATTTTAATTAATTTTCTGATAACCTGTAATTTGCTATTCATCATTCTCTACTGAACGTATATAATTAGATAAATTTAAACAAAACTCGATTCTTTCAATTTCGTATGTTGTGTGCTCGCAGTTCGGTAAGTTAAATTCACGGGTTTGAAAATCGCCCATCAATTTATCGTAGTCCATGCCACATTTCCATTCCATCTGGTTAGATATACCACCATGACGTTGATTGTATAACTTGATCTCTAATAACATAAGCGCTTCGCTGAGATCAGCAGCCATTCGCAGCAAAAAACATATTTTGCATGCAGGCCTGAAATTTAAGTCCGTTTCTTCTGTGAAAAGAAAAAAAAAATTTATTTTATTCGAAAGAACTAATCAAATAAAAGAAAATTAAAGAATATAAAAATTTGAGAAAAAAAAATTTATATCTCCAGTCCAAGCGTCACATAAAAAACTGTTGACTTTTTGGCAAATTTTATTTAACAAGAAGTCAAAAATTAATAATTATCTACTTAAATTCAACAATATATTACCGGAAAAATTTTTGTGTCGCTTGGGAGGCGGCCCTTCATACAGTTCTTGAACTTCTTCTTCACGCTGCATTTTTTTTTTTTTTTTAATTACAATTGATTTTATGAACTACTCAAACTTGATGTATTTTGTACGTTTTGGATGATGAATGTTTTTTTTTTTTTGTAGAGTGTTTCGTGTTTACGTTTGTTCTAGGTCTTAGATTAGCTAGTGGTCTCTATATTAAGTTATGTACAACAAGATCCAAAGGGCGGGAATCTACTATACTGGGAGTGTTGATTATGGAGACCTTGTATATTTTTCGCTACAAAATAATTTTTCAAAAATGGCAAACCAAAACAATAGAAATAATGTCTTAGCCTTTTAATTTACTAGAAATATAATTGATTCTAATTTTTTTTTACATATAAAAATTACTTAAAAAAATTTTTTTTTGAAAAGCGAAAATTTGATTTTTAATTGATTTCTTATAATTATCTACTAGATGGCAGTGAAAGTTTAGGAGATTGATAATTTTGGCGCGTGAACTTCATAATCCATAAATTAATGACAAATTTATTTAGCAAGTTATTTTTCTTAATAAAAAGCTACACATGGTGGTCATGTGCAATACACTTGTTGATAATTTATATTACTGAACTTTGTAAGTATTTTAAAAATTAAAAAAAAAATTACAAGCGCAATTTTTTTATAATTTTTTTTTTTTTTTTTTTTTTTATTTAATAAAATTGTTAGATGTCAGCTGATTTCAGTATCATGCAATTTTTTTTATAAATAATTAAACCTCTGTTATTCTCTAAGAAAAATAGAAAAAAATTATCCAGAGTAAAAATCTCAATATCATATATATTATTAAAAGAGTAAGAAAAATTTTGTATTTATATGATAAAATGGGTTTTATGATTAAATGTGGTATCATTAGAAAGGTCTTGACCTGGAGTTATGCCTTTTCAAGGTTTCATATCATTCTCACTGATAGTCAATTTATGATGATAATGATAAGTATTTAAGCTGCATTTGAAAATACTCAATATCTAAACAGATAATTAAACTCATCCCGACGTTACACTCATCAAGACCGTTCATTTAAGTACCCACATCAATTTTTCATATATTTTATATATTTATAAACATGTATATATGAAAAATATATCAAATATGCATGTGGATATTCAAATGAAAGCTCTTGATGAGTGTAACATCAGGATGAGCTTCTATCTTAAAAAATATCATAAGTTGACAAAATAGAATATAATTTTTTAATTATTGACATTTTTAAAGATATAAGCTAATCCCGATGTTACACTCATCGAGACCTTTCATTTGAGTACCCACATCAATTTTTCATATATTTTATATATTTATAAACATGTATATATGAAAAATATATTAAAAATGCATGTGGGTACTCAAATGAAAGCTCTTGATAAGTGTAACATCAAGATGAGCTTATATCTTCAAAAACGTCAATTGTTAAAAAAGTACAGAAACGAAAGTCATTATTTAATAAAGCAAAATTTTATTTATTCATAGTTCACAAGTCACGGTAGTCACATAGTGACTGCAAGGTTGCTAGTAATAATTAATAACTTATTGAATTTGATAAAAAAAATTTTAATAAATTTTCCAGAACTCCCATAATGACGTCAGTCAACACCGGCAAGTATCGTTCAGAAAAATCAGAAAAAAAGAAAACCTGGGAACCAGGAGCCGAGGGTCCTCGAGAAAACGCAGCAGACAAAGTTCGCCTGAGGCAAGCGAGTGAGAAAATCCACATCGACAACCTCTACGGGTTCCACCGAGTCAGCGACAACCGAGATCGCGTGGGCTATTTAATAAACATGCATGTCACCGAAATCGTCGAGGAAGACAAAAGACTGACCAGCGGCGTGGACTACTACTTCCTCGAGGAAGATTGTACGCGCTTCAAATCTTTAAAAAGATTAAAGTACAAATGATAGTACCAATTTATTAACTCTAAAGTGTTCTAATTGTATTCAACTATTCAATATTTAGATTATTTATTTATATCACTTTTTTCACAATTATATATACATATATATTTTTACGCACAGCATTTTCGCTTAAAAATATTCTAGTTATATATATATAACATTAAAAAAATTATTTTAATAGATAATTAATTGTCTACAAATACAAAAAAAATTTAATTTTAAATAAAGTAATTTATAAGAAAAGTACCAAAGATCAATGCTTACATATGAATTCAAATAGATGTAAAAAAAATACTTGAGAAGATATTTAACATAAATGCAATAAATTAATAAATAACTTTATTCGACCTAATAATTAGTGGCTCTCATAAATTCGTAGGGGGAAATTTTTTTTTAACTGTTTTTTTTTTTTTTTGCTAAATCGTTTGTTGTCAACAAAATAATTTTTCGAAAATAGACGACCAAAACTATGAAAACTATGTGATAATTTTTTAATTTACTAGAAATATAATTGATTCTAATTTTTTTTATATAAAGATAAAAATGACTCAAAAAAAAAATTTTTTTTCGAAAAGCAAAAATTTGAATTTTATTTTATTTCCTGTAATTATCCTCTAGATGGTAGTACAAGTTTAGGAGGTTGATAATTTTGGCGCGTAAACTCTACAATCCATAACCAAGATGGAGAATGTAAACAGTCGCTGACAGTTGATACTAGTGTAACAAAAATATTTATTATTTATTGTTTATATTATTTAATATTCATATTACTTATTATTTTTCTTTATTAATTAATTAAAGTAAGTATTTCAATATATTTAATTAATTAGATCATGATAAATATAATTAATGACAAATTTATTTAGCAAGTTATTTTTCTTAATAAAAAACTACACATGGTTGTCATGTGCAATTCACCTGTTGATAATTTATTTTGCTGAAATTAAAAAGAAAGTCTAAAGATTATAAAAAATTACAGCAAATTTTTCATAAATTTTTTTTTAATAAAATTGTATGATGTCGGCTGATTTCAGTATCATGCAATTTTTTATAAATAATTTTCTAGACTTCTGTTATTATTTACTTAAAAAAAAAAAAAATATCCAGAGTAAAAATTTTAAAATTAAAATAATTAAAAACATTGAATTTAATAAAAAAAATTTTATTGTACATTTTATGGAAATTGATGCAGCAGATACTTAATAATTTTTTAAAACAATAAATTAGTATAAAAAAAAATTGACATGGAGAAATTTAAAAAAATTAAAAATGCAATTTTTTAAAATAATTTTTTAGAACAAATTTGTTTATTGAATAAAATTAAAAAGTGGTCAAATGACTGCGAACTTTAATATCATGCCCATTTTTCAGAACTCCCACAATGGCGTCAGTTAACACCGGCAAGTACCGTTCAGAAAAATCAGAAAAAAAGAGAACCTGGGAACCAGGAGCCGAAGGTTCTCGAGAAAATGCAGCAGACATTCGCCTGAGGCAAGCAAACGAGAACATCCACATCGACAACCTCTACGGGTTCCACCGAGTCAGCGACAATCGAGAACGCGTGGGCTACCTAATAAACATGCACGTCACCGAAATCGTCGAGGAAGACAAAAGACTGACCAGCGGCGTGGACTACTACTTCCTCGAGGAAGACTGTACGCGCTTCAAAGTATCAATGCCCTACCACCCATACTTCTACATCCTCTGCCGCAAAGACACCGAGCAGGAGCTTTCAATCTTCCTGCAAAAAAAGTACAGCGGAATTGTCAGCAAGATCGAGATAGTCCGCAAAGAAGACCTGGATCTTCCCAACCACCTAGCAGGAATCCAACAAAAATACTTGAAGCTCTCCTTCTCCAACATCGTAGACATGACCAAGGTCAAAAAGCAGATCCGCCACGCAGTGAAGCTAAGCCGCGACAGAGAAAAGACCCAGTCGTGCTATTCCGAGTTGCTGGAGGACAACGACGACGCGGATGAGCAGAGCCTCAAGAAAATAATTGACCACATGGACAACATCGTGGACATCCGCGAGCACGACGTTCCCCACCACATCAGAGTTTCAATAGACTTGAACATCTACGTCGGTTGTTGGTACTCCATCAAAACTCGTGGTACAGACTCTCCAATCATCACCAGAAGGTCGGACATAATCGAGACTATCGACCCAATTGTCCTGGCGTACGATATCGAGACCACGAAGCTCCCTCTGAAGTTCCCCGACGCGAACTTTGATCAAATTATGATGATATCCTACATGATCGACGGCGCAGGGTACCTGATCACTAACCGCGAGATCATCTCCATGGACATCGAAGACTTCGAGTACACTCCATCTCCAGAATTCGAAGGTAAGTTCCAAGTTTTTAACGAGCCCAATGAGAAGGCTACAATTGAAAAGTTCTTCCAACACATTCTCGACATCCGTCCTCACATTTTCGTATCCTACAACGGAGATTTCTTCGATTGGCCGTTCGTGGAGACTCGAGCTGCGATTCACGGGTTGAATATGAAAGACCAGATAGGGTTTGCTAAGAACCGGGATGGCAATTTTGCTAGCAGGCCCGCTAGCCACATGGACTGTCTGTCTTGGGTAAAGCGCGATTCTTACTTACCAGTCGGGTCTCAGGGTCTTAAAGCAGTGACCAAGTCCAAGTTGAGGTACAATCCGGTAGAAGTTGATCCGGAGGAGATGTGCAAGCTGGCAGTCGAACAGCCAGAGTCTTTGGCTAACTACTCAGTTTCTGACGCAGTTGCTACTTATTATTTGTATCAGAAGTACGTTCATCCGTTTATCTTCGCGTTGTGCACTATTATTCCTATGAACCCTGATGAAGTCCTGAGAAAAGGCTCGGGAACTCTCTGCGAGTCTCTGCTGATGGTGGAAGCTTTTAAAGCTAACATCATCTTTCCTAACAAGAAAGAAAATGAGCTGAATAAGTTGACGACTGATGGACATGTGCTTAATCAGGAAACTTACGTAGGCGGTCATGTAGAAGCGCTGGAGTCTGGTATTTTCCGGGCGGATATCCCTTATAGGTTCAAAATAGTCACCAGTGCAGTGGACGAATTGATTAGTAGCGTGGATAACACTCTAAAGCACGCGATCCAGGAGGAAGAGAACGTTCCGTTAGATTTGGTGGATAATTTTGAAGAAGTTGCTGATGCGATTAGGGAAAAGTTGATGGACTTGAAGAACCAGCCGCTGAGATTGGAAAAACCGGTGATTTATCATTTAGATGTTGGTGCGATGTATCCCAATATTATTCTAACGAATCGGCTGCAACCTTCCGCCATGGTTGACGAGACTGTTTGCGCTGCTTGTGATTACAATCGTCCTGGGGCGCTGTGCAAGCGCGATATGAAGTGGATGTGGCGTGGAGAGTACTTAGCTGCCAGTCTCAGCGAGTATCAGCGCATCCAACAGCAATTGGAGACTGAGAAATTCCCTCCGGCTTTTCCTGGAGGACCCAAAAGAGCGTTCCATCAGCTCCCTCCAGTGGATCGTGCTAGTTATGAGAAGAAACGACTGGAGCAGTACTGCAAAAAGGTCTATAAGAAGGTCAAAATTACTAAGATGGAAGAAAGGACCCAGACTGTTTGTCAGAAGGAAAATTCTTTTTATGTTGACACTGTGAGAGCTTTTAGGGATCGTAGGTATGAGTACAAAGGCTTGAATAAAGTTGCGAAGCAACAAGTAGCTGCTGCGGTTAAAAAGAATGATGCTGCGGAAATCAAATCTGCGAAAAATAGGGAAGTTCTTTATGATTCTTTGCAGCTGGCTCATAAGTGTATTTTGAATTCTTTTTATGGGTATGTAATGAGAGGAGGCTCCAGGTGGTTCAGTATGGAGATGGGTGGTATTGTTTGCTACACTGGCGCTCACATTATCATGGAAGCTAGGAAAATTGTTGAAAAAATTGGACGTCCTTTGGAACTAGACACAGATGGAATTTGGTGTATCTTACCAGCTTCTTTTCCGGATAATTTTATTGTAAAAACTAGGCATGAAAAAAAATCCAAGCTTACTATTTCGTATCCCAACGCGGTGCTTAATTTTATGGTCAAAGATCAGTTTACTAATGACGTTTATCATGATTTAGTAGACAAAGATACTGGTCATTATAAAATCAGGAGTGAGAATTCCATTTTCTTTGAAATTGATGGTCCGTATTTAGCAATGGTGCTGCCAGCTGCTAAAGAAGAAGGCAAGAGGCTCAAAAAAAGATACGCAGTGTTCAACTTTGATGGTTCTTTGGCAGAATTGAAAGGCTTTGAAGTGAAACGTCGTGGGGAGTTGCAATTGATTAAGATTTTTCAGTCGTCTGTTTTTGAATCTTTCCTGAAGGGAACCACATTGGAAGAGTGTTATAAAGCTGTTGCAGAGGTTGCGGATTACTGGTTGGATATTTTGTACACCAAGGGAGCGAATATCCCTGACTCGGAGCTGTTTGAGTTGATCAGCGAGAACAAATCTATGTCTAAGAAGCTTGAAGACTATGGTGCCCAAAAATCGACTTCTATTTCCACCGCTAAACGACTTTCTGAGTTCTTGGGTGACCAGATGGTAAAAGACGCTGGACTTGCTTGTAGGTACATCATTGCTAAGAAGCCCCACGGAGCTCCGGTTACAGAACGAGCCATTCCCTTGGCGATATTCCAGTCCGAGCCGAGTATCACCAAGCACTACTTGCGCAAGTGGTTAAAAGACCCGTCGATGCAGGAGTTTGATATCCGAGAGATCTTAGACTGGGGGTACTACATTGAGAGGCTTGGAAGTGTCATTCAGAAGATTATTACAATACCTGCTGCTATGCAAGGGATTGCTAATCCAGTTCCTCGGGTTCGACATCCTGATTGGTTGCACAAGAAATTGTTGGATAAGAATGATACCAAGAGACAGACGAAAATTACGGATATTTTCAAAGCTTCTGTTAGAGAAGTTGGTCAGGATGATAATGATGATGATGATGATGATGATAATGAATGTGGTGATAGTGAGAATGTTCAGATAAACGATATTGAAGACATGGCTTCTACTTCACGAATCAGACCAGTTCCTCAGGCGAAAAGAAAACGCGTGGGTTCCGAAAGCGAAGAGATAGACCTGAAGAAAAGCTGGAGAGAAGTTCTGGGTGCGCCTCCAGCTCCTGGAAAGACTTATGCTGAGTTCCAATCCTGGTTGGAGTTCCATAGGAAAAAGTGGTCCTACCAGAAGAAGCAACGAGGTGACAGACAGCGCAAGAAGATCAGGATGATCGGCCAAGCCGAAGAAACAGCGCGTGGAGTTGTAAGAAATGCTAACACTTCAACAATTTCGGGTTTCTTTCGCAAAGCGCATCGGAAATTACTGGACTACCCTTGGCAGATAATCCAAATTGTAGAGACTAATGAGCCGGGGCTTTTCAGAGTTTGGGCGCTTGTAGATAACGAATTGCATCAAGTTAGATTGTCAGTTCCAAGGATTTTCTATGTTAACTCTAGAAAAGAGCGCGGTGATCCTGGAGCAAACGACCTTTGGCGCAAGTGTACCAAGATTCTTCCTCGCTCAAGACCTGTTTATCACCTGTACCAGTATACTGTCCCAGAAGGACTGTATCAACAGCACAGCCAGAGTCTGATGGAGAATGTAACCCAACCAGAGAATGAGGGGATCTATGAGACTCAGATGCCTCTAAGTTTTAGAGCGATACTAGAGCTGGGGTGCGTTTGTACAGTGGATGCTAGGGCTGCTAGAAGCATGGCTGATGGCTCGGACACTTTTAATCTTCACCATCTTCAAATGAAGACTGGAATAGCTGAGATGTACTTGAGAGATCGCTCGGTTATTAAGTATGTCTATTTGTTCCATCACTGGGCGACGACTCGTCAGAGATCTATGTGGGGATTGTTCCTCGGACCCAGTAAAAGAGGACACATTTTTGTCTACGACTCTGTGAGAACCAACCAGATGCCTAATATGAACACTTTGTACCAAACTGAGAGGAATTTGATAAAAAACAATCCAGATATTGAATTGTACCCCGAAGACATGACCTTTGAAGTCAGAATTGAAACTAATCTCCAGCAAGTCCAGAGGCAGTTGCAAGCAGCCTTAAAAGCTTACAAAAATGAAATGAAGGGAGCTACGATGCTGTTGGTTCAATCTCCAATGGAGATTCCTAATCTTTGCAGTGAAATGCCGGGGCTGAACGAATTTCCGATAGTAGCAGTTCATAATCCAGATGTGGACCACCTTTTTAGCACTCTTGATTGGCAGAGAGTCGGCGCTAGGACCATGGTCAAGCATTTCTTGAAGAGCAACCATGGATTGAGTCTGATGATAGACCAATGTCGCTTTTTCGCAGCTCCTTTGGGAAACATTCCAGCAGACGCGACGCTTTTTGGCGCTGATCTGTTCTACGCTCGGAATTTACAGAAGCACAATTTCGTGCTTTGGTGCTCGCCGAACGAGCGGCCTGATTTAGGAGGCAGTGAGAATGATGATAACCGTCTGCTTACTGATTTTGAGGAAAGTTCCAGTTGTGCTGCTAACAAATCTGGAACTTTTTCCAGCGTTTGCGTAGAATTGGAGGTTGAAAGTCTGGCAATTAACACTCTATTGCAGTCAAATAAGGTTAATGATGTAGACGGTACCAGTTCTTTTGTTAGCTTCCATGTGGCGCCACAGGCGTCGCTCCAAGACATAGTCTCCGGGGATCCCAAAGCTGTGATTCCGAGTTACGACGAGACGGCTGTTTGTAGCGCAGCTTTCAAAGTCTTGAGAAATATGGTTAGTGGGTGGTTGAAAGCAGTCACCTTGCAGAAGAATGTCTTCGCGGATTACCAGATTATTCACTTTTATAGGTGGCTTAGGACTCCCAATGCTTTGTTGTATGACCCTGCGTTGAGAAGGACGCTTCATACCTACATGAAGAAATTGTTTATTCAATTAATTGCAGAGTTCAAGAGACTTGGGTCTATTATAGTGTTTGCTAATTTTAACAAAATTATTATTTGCACCAAAAAAAGAACCATTACCGACGCATTGGGGTATATTGAGTTTGTGGTACAGACTATTAAGAACAAAGAATTGTTTCATTCTATTGATATTACTTATGAGAATTGTTGGGAGTATTTGGTTTGGTTGGATTTGGCGAATTTTGCTGGAATCAAGGGCAAGTTGAATGATTCTGTTGATGGCCAGGGAAGAAATGTTAGGGATGATGATGGTGATGATAATGATAAAGATTCTGATGAAGAAGATGAAGATAGTGATACCCCAGAAGTAATCATGACCTGGAACTTGATGGAGATTTTGCCCCAAGAAGCTTCTTGTCAAGCCAGCTTCAGCGCTGTCATCGCGGGATACATCATCGCAGTCTACGAATTCATCAACCAAATGGAGTTCCCGAATACTCCGAGGCTCAGTCGAAGAAGGAAGAATAATTTCAGCCAGACTATCTGCCAGCTGGGTCTAGGCTCGCTGGAAAACGCTGGGGAGTTTGCGAAAAAGCTGATAAACGGAGAGATGTCCCAGAAGCTGTTCCAGATCGTCCAGAAGATTCATAAAAAAATGCCCGAGAAGGTTCTGACCAGCGACGAATTTCCTAATTTGGATCTTGGTAGTTCTGGGGTGATGAAGATCAACCCGGCGTTGGAGTTGATTAAAGCTGTTTGCAAGGTGTTGTCCCTGGATAAAGAAGTCGAGGATGAGGTTTTTGAATTGCAGAGGAATCTTCTAAGGCTGATCAAAGTTGGTAACTTCAGTGACAAAGCTGAGTGGAAGGAGCCTTGTATTTCTTTCGTGCTTCCGGAGATCATCTGCAAGGCCTGTAATCACACTAGGGATATTGATCTGTGTAAGGATATTTATCGTACGATTGAAGCTGGTGTTCATGTTTGGAATTGTCCGCTTTGTAAGACTACTTACGATAATGCGGAGATTGAGTTCACTCTAGTTGATACTGTTTGCAGAAAGAGCATGGGCTTTGTGTTGCAGGACTTGCAGTGCAAGAAGTGCGGTGAAGTTCAGAGAGATAATGTTAAAGAGTACTGCTGTTGTTCGGGGGAATATAAAAATACTGTAATGCAAGATGAAATGATTAAGTGTATAAAAGTTTTGAAGTCTATTGCTAAGAAATGTCAAATGGTTGTTTTGAGCGATTTAATTGATAGTATTAAAGTTGTTAAATAAATATTTTTGTATTGCCAATTCTTATAAAATTGATTTTTATTTTTTTTTTATCTAAATCCTGGAGAGTTTAAAGATTGTTTTTTGGTTAATTTTATCTTATAAAATTTTGCTTTATTTAATAATGACAAATACAAAAACCTAAATGCAAATATGAATTAAAAAAAAAAAAGGTAAGTTTCTAACAATAATTTCAAAAATACAAAAATAACTCAATAACTTCTTCCAAAAAGCGTCCAGTACTCCGTTTTGATTCCACACGTCTCTTCTGAAGCTTTGGCTTTCTTCTTCTTGTCCATCTGCTAGTTCAAATCTCAGTCCTGTTGTTTGGGCATGTTCTGGCTGTTTTCGGCATCTTTAGCTTCCTCAGGAGTCCAAATCTTTGAAATCCAAGATATTTAAAAAAATTTTTTTTCTTACTTTTATTCCACAGATGAAAGACGAAAAAATAGACAGTTATATCGTTTTACGTCACTTCTGTGATTATTTTATTCGATTGTTGATTGGTCGAGAATAATGGCGGGATTTTTTAATGAATGAAGGCGAGCGAAGCGAGTATGATAGGTCTAGCACAAATAAATTGACCATTAGATGTGACGCTTGACGAATGTTTTCGACCGGTTCCATCCGGCATGTATCCCGAAAATTTCCAACGCATTGTTGTTAAGTTTAACTGCCAAATATCATTGAAATGGAAAGCACGAGTAATGTCATATCCCCCTGTCAGAATGACATTAACATCACCGGTTAGTGGGTTCCTCCACTAGTTGATGATGTAATCAATTCTGTTTTGGGGTTGACAACTGGCTTCCATCTCCATAAGTCACGAAGGTTCGCCATGTAAGATTTTCTAAGTTGAACGCCGGAATCCTCTGTAATAATAAAAAATTATTTTTGGATTAAATATTTAAACATATTTTAATATATATAAATATGTTTGACGTATTTTATAAGTTATAAAAAAAAAAAATTTTATTAATAATTACTGTGAGCGGAATTATTTCAATCAAGGGTCTCTCAATGAAATTGATTCCTAGAACGAAAATGAATTTTCCATTGTAGACCAAGGTAGGTTGGTAAAAGTCATGAACAGTCGTCGTTAACTCATTGACATATAAGGCTCTCCATACTCTGGTTTGAATGTTGAGCTCGTGGACATTATATCGCTCTTGTCTACATCTTCTAAATTCAATCGCATATAAAAAATTTCCATGCCGGATCATGTTTTTGTCCAACTCATCGAAAGGTTGAGGTCCAAAGGCTATTCTTTCAACGAAACTATTATTTTTTAAATTGCAAATATTCAAATAAGATGTCATTGGTAGATCTGCTATATCATCAGATTTGCACACAGCAAAATAATTTTCTTCGAAAATTATCCCCTTAATACCGTGGTCTTCGAAGCGATCAGCTAAACGTATATTTTGGGTGTCAGCCCATATTCTCCATCTTTTCGATGAGAGATTGTAAATCCATGTGTCATTTATTGTGTGACACCGTATACAAAAATTTTTTTCCCATCACAAACCAACGTGGGTTGATAAAAGTCTCCGGCTGCTTCTTGGAGTCTCGTTTCATAAATTCTTTTCTATATATATATATATATATATATATATATATAAGTATCAATGTTGAGCTGATAGACACTAAATCCATCAGCTCCAACTCTGTCAAACTGCACAGTATATAAAAAGTTCTTATTATGATTCACCCCGAATATGAAAATTTTTTTGCCATCACAAACTAAACTTGGCTGATAAAAGTCTCCAGCTTCTTCTATGAGTCTCGTTTGATAAATTATTTTCCATTCATGGGTATCAATGTTAAGCTGATAGACGCAGTAAATCCATCAGCTTCAAGATGATCAAATTGCACGGTGTACAAACGGTGTGTTTCTGTGACGAACCATATTCTTAGCTAACGCGTTGAACGGCAGCTTTCCTCCGCACATATTTTTCACAAAACTTTTGTTTGTTAAATCAACTGTGTATAAAAAACATTTAATTGTGTCATTGAGATCAAATTATCTCATCGTACAAACTACTAATCGTTGATCTTCAAAAATCACGCCAACTATTACGTCATTCAAGATTTCATCTGCGAGATTAATCAAATTTTGTGATCTCCAAAGAGACCATTTACGGGTCGCAAAATTATACCGCCACAAATCATTGGTGCTTTGGCTGGTACACATATGTTGGTAATCCCTACAAAACAATTCCGTCATATCACCTCCACCAAATCAATATAGATTGTGGCCATCACAGTAAATTGTTGATTCTATTCTACCAGCAGGGCAAACACCTTCCGTTAAATGTCTTTTTAATTCAAATAGCTTAAATTTATACATTTTTTTCGATTTTTCCATTTCACTGGATAATTAATTTAATGAAAAAAAGTTTATATCAGTTATACTAAACAATATATGTCCGATTTTTAATCACTCAGATTATAACGAAGTAAAATTATTTAGATTACGGTTAGAATTTGATCCAGGAATTAGATACACGGAAAAAAACGTGCGGTAAATCCAACTATACTTGGCGTTGGATTTGAAACACGTTAAAATAATCATCCGTAAACAAACTATAGCGTAGATATACTTTAGTCCATCTTGTAGTAAATGCTACTCCTGCTACTCAAAGTGTTAGTTGCATTTACCGCATTTTTTTTCCATGCAGTCAATATAAATCAATACAATGCTCCCTCTACAAAGTATTATACTTGGCAAGTATTTTTTAATGATTTGGACAAGAAATAAAACAATATTTTTCCAAATTAAAAAAATGATAACAAACGAAGATTTAGATGTAACTCAAGAAACTAACCATTTAAAAATAAATCATTAAGAAGAAAAGGTTTTGCAAGTAAATAAAGCTTATTTGTTTTATGCATAATTTTGAAGAATTTGAAATTTCTGCCTATAATTGGTTTTTTAATAAAGAATATATAATGCTTAGATTCACTAATTTACAGTCGATAAATAAATAGCATACCTTAATCTTACCTCATCTAATTCCTAAACCTAATTCATATTATCATAATTATTATTATATTATATAAATTGCTATTAACTTATTATAATTTATAAAAACTAATTCTAAAATGTTTTACTTAATTTTATAAAATCTATAAAAATTTACTTTAATTTGTAAAAAATTTATAAAAATTGCTCACTATTAATGTAATACTCTGTACTTTACGGCCCTTAGGGAACACTTATTCTAGGGACGAATGAATTAAATAAATACAAAAAAAAAAAAAAAAAAAAAAAAAAAATTATTCTACTTTTTTTTGTCAATTTAAAAATAAATAATAAACATCTTCAATATAATTTAATATAAAACTTTATTTTATTTTTAATTACAAACAATCCACTCTGTATAATTAAATCTTCCTTTCACTCTCGAACTGTCTTAAATACAAAAACCTAAATACAAGTATGAATAAAAAAAAAAAGGTAAGAATCTATCAATAATTTCAAAAATATAAAAATAACTCAATAACTTGATCCAAAAAGCGTCCAAGCATCCTTCTTCTTGTCCATCTGCTAGTTCAAATCTCCGTCCTGTTTTTTGGACATGTCCTGGCTGTTTTTGGCGTCTTCAGCTTTCGTAGAAGTCACCGTTGGCTTCCAAAAAGTGCCAGTAAGGTTACAGTACTCGTACATAAAGTTTTTCAGGAATGTAGCGTGCACGTGGATAATCACGGGGTCAGCATGGCCTCTAATTAACTGGCTATATATTTTCTTACTCCCTCTCGAATCTTTTGATCTAAAAAATCAGCTGGACCACAAGAGTTCTGTCCTTCCATGGTGTCTTTAGGAGTCGCCTTTGGCTTCCAATTGCACGCCTCATAGCGCGAAGCGCGTGAGAGCCCGAGAAAAAATATTTATATATAATTATATATATTTATATATAAATTGGTTATATATGATTATATATGAAAAATGGCCAAATATAATCATATCTAATTATATATAATTATGTATAATTATATATAACTATATATAACAATATTTAATTATAGATTTATTACATCTAATTAATTATTGGGTTAATTTTACGGATAGAGTATTTAATATGGTCCTACGCAATTCTGTATAACTGATCAAAATGCAAAAAAAATATCTAGAACTAATTTTATGGCTATAACACCAGTGGTCACCCATCCAACTATTAACCCTGCTCAATGCTGCTTAACTTTGGTGATCTCCATGCGTCTTGAAGTCTCTGTCTGCTGTGCTGCTATCTTAGACAATAATGATTCTATGATCCACTTAATGTATCATATGAGTTTATCATAAATATAATATAAAAATTGATTTATAATATATTTGGATAGTCATAATTCATAAATAATTTATTTATCTTACCGAATTTCATCATAATATAACACTTATTTAAATAATAAAATAAATAATGATTTTACTACTACGTAGTAGCAGAGCAGACAAAACATCTCATAGAAAATGTGACAAATTTTGTATTTCAGAATTATGTAAACGTAATTATAAACATCATTTTACACTTTACGTAATTACCAAAAAAAAATTTTTTTTCAAAGAAAAAATTTTTATATATGTTAATTATATATAAGCATATATAATTATATATGGGACTATGTACAATCTTGCATAGCAGTATATTGCTCCATATATAGTCATATATGATTATATATGACCTCATATACAATTCCATATATAATCATGTATGATTATATATAATCATATATAATTATACATAACTATATATGGAGCTATACACAGCCATGCAAGATTATATATAATCATACATGATTATAAATGGAATTGT
>CAJNRD030001117.1:2036283-2050057 GCA_905319865.3 Cotesia congregata | reverse complement strand
AATACATAATATCTTTTACTCAGTAATTCATTTACACAGGTTTCTTTTGCCCAGACTCTTCAATTTGATCTCAGAAGTTCTTGCAATAAATAGCGCAGGCATAACTAATTATAATTTGAAAACATTTTTTTTTATTTCAACAATTAACAAATCCGAGCCGCCTTATTTTTCTGTAACATTTGTTTAACTCCTGGGCCATTCCATGTCAGATCGACCCCTTTCTGTCAAAGTTCTGTCAAAAGAAAAAAAAAATATTTTCAAAAAATATGCAAATTGAAAATTTTGTGATTTTTACAGTTTTTGAATTTCATTTTTGTAATATCTCGAACGCTATATTATAGATACAGGAATGGCCTTTCGTTTGTTTAAAAAGGGACACTTGGTGCTATTGAAAAAAAAAATATTTTGGAAAAAAATTTTGAAAAATGTCAAACAAATTTTGAATTTTTGAAAATCGTCAAAAATGACGATTGACATTAAAATTTTAGCTTAGTTTTTTTTTGTATAATACCTTGTATTGATCCTAAAAAAATTTTTTTTTATTTTTTTTCTTTTGGCAGAATTTTGTTACATGATAAAAGAAAACTTCAGACCAAAATTTGTCCGAATCGAAAAGGGGTTGATTCCAACTATCGATCGATTTGATATGGAATGATCCAGGAGTTGAACAAATGTAACAGAAAAATAAGGCGGCTCGGATTTGTTAATTGTTGAAATAAAAAAAATGTTTTCAAATTATAATTAGTTATGCCTGCGCTATTTATTGCAAGAACTTCTGAGATCAAATTGAAGAGTCTGGGCAAAAAAAATCTGTGTAAATGAATTACTGAGTAAAAGATATTATGTATTATCGGATGCCTGTGTAATAGAAATTCTGTATCATTGGAACTCTAGGTAAAAGATGCTCTGTATCATAGAAATCTGGGCAAACGAATTCTGGGTAAAACAATTGTGTCCAATACTAGGTCTGGGCAATCGGATTATGGGTCATTGATGTCCACCCGACGAATTTATAATTACCGGAAACTCCCAAGGGAAAACATAAAAACTTTTAAGTGCCGTGCAGTTAGTCTAGACATTCTAAAAAAAATTTCCTTGTTAAAATAAACTTACGCTTGTAACTTAAATTGTAATGGTCACTTAGAATAAGATACCGAACGTTTTGGAATATTCTTTACGAAACTAGAGAAAACCCAGAGATCTTTATTTATTCATTTTATTGTCATAATCTTTTAAGAAGCTTATTTTCCAAAACGTTCGCTAAAAAAAAGGGATTACTCGAGTACCTAGGGCTAGGTCATAAAAACCAGACATCCAGGCGGGCTGCAAATGACCTGGGAACATCGAGGGTTGTCGTGACGTCATTTCAACATGGTCCCATTTTGCCAACTCGAGAAGCGAGAAGGGATGCTAGCCGAAGATGAGAGCTGTAGAGGCGCGCGCAACTACCCTCACTACCCTCACTACCCTCTGGGCCTCTCCCACTCCAAAGGTACGAACGTCTCAACCAAGGGAATCGGACAACGGAAAACAAGAATATACTTATCAATAAGCAAGACTTAATTAAGTACGCCACGCGAATATTTTCTTTTTCGGAATTATTGTCGGTACTTTTTATTTTGTAATTTATTGAATAATAAATAATAGATTTGCGCGCAAGGCAAATCTAAATTAAACTAAAATAATCCGAGTATTTTAAATTTATTATATATATTATTTAATTCAACTTATTCGAATTTAAATCTACTCTCCCGCCTTGAATCTATTTACTGCGAGTTGAACGCCCTGCCGCGTTCCAACGGGCGAATTAAAAGAACTCAATAAATTTACTATAGCCAATTTTGGGCTATACAAAACAGTATTTATCCTCTATAATGAAAATATATAAGAGTGAAGTTAGTCAATAGTCAACACTCTTATTCAGTAATTTAAAAAAGACCCGCCGCTTTAGCGGAATAGTAATTTATTAAATTAACTAAAAAAAATTCATGAAAATTAATGTAGCCCATATTTAATAATTAAAAAAATTTTATAACAAATAAATATCGCTGGGCACTTAGAATTGAATAGAATTGTATTTTTAGATCTAGACTTGAAATTTCAACCCGTGTTCGTCAATTTCCGTGAAAATTCTCATGTTTCCAACGATCTCATTAGTTGAAACGTACTTAAATTTTGACAATGAAGTTTTTAATTCAAAATTGTAAACAGATGTACAAATGTGCCTTAGAAAATTGTAAGCCTCAAATTCAAGTTACACTAGAAAGTTATTACCGCAAGATCAGAAGAAAATATGTTAAAAAAAGGAAAAAGTACTAATTTTACCGCTGTAGAAAAAAAAATATTTTCTACAAATTTTAAAAAATTATGCCCAAGTAATTGAAAATAAAAAGAGTGATGCTGCTACATTAAGTGAAAAAAAAACAAGCATGGGATTTCATCGCAACCGACTTTAATTCATCTAGTATTATAAAATTACTGAGAAGGTAAAATTAACTTTTTAATATGACTCTAAAATTAACAGTAGCCACTTGATCAGTTTTTGATTAAATTTTACAAATAAATTAGTTTTAGAAAGTTTTTCTTGAAAAATTGGACTTCTAGTTTTTCAAATTTTTTACATGTGAAATTTTTTCTGCTATATACTAAGATGTAAATTAAAAGTCATTTTTAATATTATTTAAATATTTTTTATTATAATAAAGATGTTTGTGACGAATTTGTTGTTTAGGAAGAGTTTAACCTACTCAGTGAGTGATCATTTGAGGAAAGAAAAAGACCAGCTATCGAGATTTTTGTTTTCTTGTTTTCTTTTTCTAAAAAATTTATTCTGTTAGTGAGCTTTATTATTGTTTCATTAACGACTCTGGGTGTCTTTGCATCTGTTAGTTCTTTGAGTTCATTTTTTTTCACAGTGTTTTTTTCTCTAGTTCTTCAATTCGTTTGCCGAGATCGGCCTTGACTTCCGTATTAGTTCTCCATTTAGATCAGACAGTTTCTTCAGTATATTCTCAAAAGCTTCCTGATCATCTTGTAGTTTCTGGTTCATTTTATCAGTTTCCTTAATCTCAGATGGACACCGAGGATTGAATTTTCTAAAGTCGAAATTCCGTCAATTTAATTAAAAAACTCCCTTTTATAGGGCTGTCACTCGGTGTCCATGGGGTTATTCTTTTAATTATGGGTCTGGGAATCTTCTGTATAGTGTCCTAGAAGATTCCCATGAGTTTCCTTCCTTAATCTCAGGTGGACACCGAGGATTAAATTTTTTTTTCGTCCCTGTATTTTTCTGTGCCTGTCGTTCGTCGCTATTAATATTCATTTTATCAAAAAAATTATAAGGACATTTTTTGTTGGTTTTTTAATTATAAAATTTTTTTATCAAATAAACTTCCCCGTTAAATCAGTCCTTCTTGATTTAAATCGTTTTAAATAATTAAATTGTTATTAACAATTAAACTAACCATCGGCGAGCAAAATAATCTAATTTTTTGTGATTCTCGGCAAAAAATACGTAAATATAATTAATCAGAATCCGGGGACCTAAAAGTGCATACGGGCTTCGCCCTTCAGCCGAGGGACTAATGCGGGCTTTTATTTTTAGCTGAGGGACTTAGAAACTTAAAATAAATTTTTTTTTTATTACAATTTTATTCGCGTTATTATTAAATTTTTTTTAATAAAAAGTTATATTTTTTTATTATTTTATTAATAAATTATTTTTTATTACTGATTATAAATATTTAATTTATTTATTGTATCATTACGATATATATTAATTATTAAATTTTTAAATTGTTTCGCGCCGTATGCATACGGTGGCGCTCATTTTTTACCTTTCTGACCCGAAACACTACTTTTACGCGGAGGGATATTTCGTCATTCTAATACGCATGCGTAACAAAAAAATATAGAAGTGGGGGATAGTCCTATGGTGGGGAAAAAAGTCATTCTTTCACCGGGACGATTATATATAGGTAAATTACTTTAGTTCATTAGTTCATCTTAAACGTTGTTAGTTTTGCTGTCCGCTAGGCGCATCAGTAACACCTGTTTGTAAACGAAAACAATCCAATTCAAGGTTAGATCAATTTAGATGTTACACGTGTAATTGTAAGTGTTGCTCAGAAAAATTTTTTTAAAAACCGTATAACGTGTATATATTACCTGTAACATTTATTAGATTATAATGGAAGGTTTCATCCAAGTTAATCCAAACAATCATCTTGTTAAAATGGTAAGAAATATTTAATAAATTTTATTAGGACTTATGGTATATATAGTAATGCCATAACTCGGACGAATAAAAATTAATTATTCGTTCGATAATTTAAAAATAGATATAAAGAACATTTATTTAATTTTTTAATAAGTATATTTTATTAATCCAAAATATTGAATAACTAGCAATAGCTTTTTTAGTTTAAGTAATCTTGAACAAGCTATATAAAAAGTAAAAATTTTTTAATATTTTTCAGGAGCCTTGCGATTGTTTACACTTCGACTGCGTATCGAAATACGAATATCCAATTAAAAATTTGGAAATTACAATTAGATCTATGTTTCATAACATAAATATGATTAACAAAGAAGTAACAATATTGATCGACAGTATTAATCAAGTGATGAAAGGAGTTACGGATGACGAGTTCATCAAATTACAATTCGATTGGGCGCAAGCGAAATTTGGCTCTGGATGTGCTAGTGCCAACTTATTTTTAAATCTTAAATGTATTGAAAATTGTAATACAGCAAAAACCATTTTAAAGAATAATCAAGAGAATAAAATCTTTCAACGATATTTATTGTGGAAGCAGAAATATGCTAAAGTTATACAAAAGTTTCTTTCGCTGGACGAAGGCATTGTCAAGTCATATAAAGGTCAGGTTATAGTTGAATTTTTTAGATTCGAGAATTACAAGAATGAACGTATTGAAAATGACAAAAAGTATGAGCTTCTCATAAGAGAATGTCTCCTACGAAGAGCTATATCGTCTGGGTTTATGATTTAATATTGTCAAATATTTAAAATTATCAAATATGTAATAAATTTACCACATAATAAACATTTCATTTTTATAATTTGGAAGCTGTCATTTTGTTAGGAAATACTGAGGTGGTAAATAAAAAGCGCGGTGAATTCAAACTTAAATTTATTGTCAGTCTTCTTACACCGATTAGTACTCAATTGAATAAAATATTATATAATAAGTTTGCACTTGGTATAGACTCGTGGCAGTGAATGTCAACCGTCTTAAGATAGTTTCTTTTGGATGCGTGACCCTTCGTTGAGAACCTTCTGGTATATTCAAAGGAAAGGCTTAGAAGGCGCGGGGGTCTCTTAGAGATGCTCTTCTAAGCAAGATGATGCCCAATTTCCTTTGAGAGAACTCTCAACCAGGAGGTATACTTGCACCAGGAGGTATACTAAAGACGGCTACGAGAAGAGCCTATTACTTGAGAGTTTTCTTACTGATATGTAAGGTTAGACACTTTATTTAGGTACTTGACTCTTGATTTTAGATGTTAACTGTTTATTTGCACGATAAAAACTGATGCGGTGGCACTTGGCGCCTGTATTTATACTTAAGCCGGGAGGCCCAGAACGTTCTGGTAAGCATGCGCAGACATCGATTTCTGGAACGATGCCTGCGTCAATAATTTTCTAGAGGAATCGATTACTCGAAAGTTACTAGATAGAGAGCGCTTCGAGTCTTTAGGCGGGAGTTTGAATTAAATTATGCGAGAGATGGCGCCATTACTAAATTTATTAGAAAAAGAGACTAGAGATGGCGCCGCTAACTTGATAAATCTCAAACACATTTTTTTTTCTTTAAATGTGTTGACTCTTAAAATTGGATTAGTTAATTAACGGTATTTTAATACATTTATTTCTTGATAAAACTTTAAAAAGATCCCAATTAAAATTGTAAGTCATCTTAGACACTCATTAATTCTTTTTATTATTAAAAATTTGAAATTTTAAACTTTTTTTTTAATTCATCACATAAATACATATTTATTTTTTCATAATACTATGACAAAATTATTTTGTCATTGAAATATTTACTCAACAAATATATAAATTAATTTGCACTAAGAGTTTTTAAAAATTTTTAAATGTCAACTAACTTAATTTTCATTCAAATCATATGCTTTTAAATTACTAGACATAACATGCTCGCTTTAATTTTTTCAAAAATCCCGCCACTATCCTAGTGACCAATCAACAACCGAAAAATGATATGACATTCGACCATCAACTTTTTAGAAGAGGAAAGAAGGATAATTTACACTTGTAATTTTTTTTTATTTTCACATGTGAAGTTTTTTAATTAATTTTTTTCATAATAATTTAATTGCTATAAAATTATAAAAAAATTTCTAACGTCAGCTAACTTCAGTGTCATTATTTTAGTTTAAAATTTCAAGGTTAATGGAAGCTCTTTCACCTCTCAGTTATATATAGTCACCGGGATTGACTTATTCCAGAAAAATCTAATCAACTAATTACGGTAGTTAATTGGCTCATGTGACAGCTTGGAAACGCCTGGTATTTTATTGTTTCATAATCTTAGACAAATTATTAGATATTATTTTATATTCTATTCACTAGAAGTTATCGAAAATGGCAGCTCGGGCGTTACATTATGTTTTCAAAATACCAGACCGAAAATTAACTGTCAAATTTTACCGAGAAATTCTTGGTATGAAGGTAAGATTTTTTGTAATTATAAATTATTAAATTTACAACGTAGAATAATTTATTTATTTATTTATTTTATAGGTATTAAGACATGAGGAATTTTCTGAAGGTTGTGATGCTGCTTGCAATGGGTAAGTTTATCAATAATTATTTTATAAAAATAAATTAAATCTTAGATCATTTGATAGCATATCAATAATATCAGAAACTGACAGATTTTTTTAATAATAATTTTTTTATATGAAAATTAAGTCAGCCGACATTTAAAAATTTTTTAAATTTTTTTTTATTGAAAAAATGATTACTAAAAAATTAATAAAAAATTTTCACTTGTAAAAAACTTTAAAAACTGTAAGTGCAATTTAAAAAAAAATATTTTTTTTTTTCTAATTTAATTATTAAAAAAAAATTAATAACTTTAGTATTATTTTTTTTATTTATAATCAATAATTTTTTTACTTAGACCTTATGACAGTCGTTGGAGTAAAACGATGATCGGTTATGGCCCAGAAGATTCTCATTTTGTCATCGAGTTAACTTATAACTACGGAATAAATAATTATGAGCTAGGAAATGACTTTCAGGGAATTACTATCAAGTCAAAGGACATAATTGACAGAGCTAGGAAACATAATTGGCCTGTTGAAGAAGAAAATGGAGTTTCTGTTCTTAAAGCTCCTGGTGGTTATAAATATTATATTATTAATGAACCCCAAGTTGCTAATCAAGGTCAGTTTTTTGTTTTTAAATATTTAAATTTGTTTAATCTAGTGATTAATTAATTTAATTAAAATTAGCACCCACTTAATTATTTTTTTAAATTTTATTTAAAAAATAAATTTGCTCTAAATTATTTTTAAAAAATTGCATTTAAATTTTTTTTTAATTTTTACATATCAATTTTTTTTATAATATTGAATTTAATAGACTAACAATTTTTTAGATTTTTATAATAATTTATTGATTATAAAATTTGTTACAAAAGTTCTAAAAAATTATTAAATATCTTCTGAATTAATTTTAATATTAATTAATGAAATTATTATCATAGATCCTGTTGTAAAAGTTACATTGTCTAGTTCAAACCTACAACGAACTGTTTCTTACTGGAAAGATATTTTAAGCATGAAAGTTTATGAACAAAATGACAATAATGTTACTTTTGGCTATGATGATAATCAAGCAAAATTGGAATTCAAGAATATTGGTAATTTTTTTTTAATTTTTAATATAATAAAGAAATTCCTAAGAACGTAGAATAATTTTTCAAGTTTATAAAAAATTTAATTTAATAGGAACTAAAGTAGATCATGGAAAGGCATATGGTAGGATTGCATTTTCAGTTCCTTATGACAGTCAACCTGGAATACAAAAAAAAATTCGCGAGAACGGTCATAAAATTTTGACAGATTTAATTACTCTAGACACTCCTGGAAAAGCTTCCGTGCGAGTTATTATTCTTGCCGACCCCGTAAGTATCAAGAAAATTTTTTAATTAGCAATTTCAATTTAAAAATTTTATATTATTAATTAATTTTTAGGATGAACACGAAATTTGTTTTGTCGATGACGAAGGATTCAGGAAACTTTCGGTTCCTGACTATCCAAGCGAAGCTATTTTGGACAGATTTATCGCTAAAGAGTCAACATAAAATAATTATTGTTATACTTTTTATGACGTTTATATTTTGTTACTGGTTTTGGGATTTACTAAAAATATTAATTATAAAAAAAAGTGCTTTATATTTTATTTAAGAAATAAAATAATTGAAATTTTAAATATAACAGTTTATAAATTATTGAATTAGCTTTTATTCTATTTCACATGAGTATTGAATATTTTATAAACGTCCATTTTAATTTAAAACGTCAATAATTAATCCGTTATACTAGAAATTATGAAATACAGTTTATCAGAATCTAAAACTTTAAAATTAATTATTAAATCAATTACAATATGCAAGTATAAATTTAAAATTTATTAATTAATATCAATAAAGAATAATACTTTTTTTATTAAAAAAGTATTTACTAAAACATTTAATTTTGTCTTTTTTATTAAAGCTTCTTAAAATTTTCCAAGTAATTTAACTATGCTAAAAATTTTTTTGTATTAAATTTTAAATTCTTAATTACTCTAAATATTATAAATATTTCCACTCACTGTTACATACATAATTGTTATAATTTATTTTTATAGAGATAAGAGTTTCCGCGTAGGTGTTAAATACGTTCTAAAAAAATGACTAAAGAAATGGAAGATAATTAACGGAAGTGTGATAAAAATACATCCATAATTATCGAAGATAATATAAACAATAAAATGATAAGTTTAAAAAATATCAAGAATTTTATAATCATCTACTCAGATTCACTAGAATTTTAATTACAAGAAAGAATTAATTGTTATTTATTTTTTTATAGTCTATTACCCAATAGAATATCTAAAACAATCAATGTCTAATTGCTTTATAAATTGTAACATTAAATATTGTAATAATAATAATTGTCGCAATATCATTTGAATTAAATCAATTGTAACAAAATTTAAAATTTTTCATTAAGTTTTATATGATTCATCAATCCCACATGTAATGCATAATTGTCGCAATATCATTTAAATTAAATTAATGATATACAGTAACATTGTCATGCTAGACTATTATTGTCATCAGATGTATTTGATAAATTGTCATAAGTTATATAAAATTGTCATTCATATTGGTAAGTCTTTTTATACATATTTATATATTATAAATAATTAAAATATAAAAAATTACTTTATTAATTATGATACTTAAATTTACAGATATTTAAAAATTTTTGAAATTTTTATAACAATTTAGGTAATTATTATAAAAAAAAATATTTAAAAAAATTTTTAAAAATTTCCACATATGGAATTTTTTAAATAATTATTTAATTGTCATCAAAATTTTTGGAATTTTTATAAAAGATCAATTATAAAAAAATATTTTTAATAATTCATGTTTAAAATTTTTTTTAATATAATTTTTCATAAAAATTTTTGGAATTTTTATAACAGATCAATTATCATAAAAAATTATTTTTAAGAAATTCACTTATAATTTTTAAAAATTTCTTCATGTGATTTTTTTCCATTATAATTTTATAATATTAAAAACTAAAAAAATTTTTATTCGTCTGTTAAATTGAGTACTATAATAAAAATAATAATGAATTAAATTATTTAACAAAAATAGCAAAGTAATAACCAAGTAATGGAAACAGTCGAGTATGAAACAAGCGTGCGTCTGCCAATATCTCAAAAAATCTTTGACTTGATGATAGAAAGCTTCTCCAAAGACCACCAAGACAAGTCGCTGATCCTGCATTACAATGACACGATCTTCCCCAACTCTGACAGCAACGCCTATCCAAGTTACCGTTTGGCAGGTAATACATTCCAACTAAAACAATGTATCCACCGCTTAAATTTGCTTAAAGTAATCGTCTGCAAAAACAAGGAAGAAAAAACTCCCAACAAAGAAGACAACAATACCAAGGTAATGTTCATTCCATTTACCCGGACAACTGCCAAAGAAACAATCGCAGAAGCTTCTGATAAATTCAGCACAATCCAGGACCTGATAATCCGCTACACACTATATAAGCGAAACAATATCCGCGTCTGCGTAGAAAAAATATCCCAGCTTCAAGGCGGCGCTTATTACTTCTCTGCAGAAATAGAGTACGACCGTGACTACACAAAAATAAACTACGAAGAATTTACAAAAATGGAAAGTACATTTTGGGAATTATTATCTAGCACTTACCTGTATAAATTTTATCACTTGCTGGATACAAATGCGATGTACAATTATGTAGAATTGTCTCAGCTGTTGAACATACCTTGCCGGAAATTTTCTCCAATTCACGAGTACTCTTGTAATTTAATTGATTATAAATTAAAGTACAAATTTGACGGGTACAAAGGAAGGATGATAAATAATAATTTAAAAAAAAACACTATTATTTTTTGGGATGACATGCACAACACTGGAGAAATTTCTTCTGGATTTTTAAATGAATTTCCGCATGTCATTTTTCAGTACGAAGTTATTCCTGACAAGCGGTGGATTATTTTCACTGACATAATTGGTGTAATTTTCCACAAACAATTGTACATGCCGGAGCCAAATGACGTTTTGGAATTCTTTTCTTCATTTCCAAAGCGCGAAATTAATCACCCGCTTCTAGACGATTCTCTTAACTGCCGGTCGTTTAATTTTGTAATTCCCGACGGCCATGTTAGCGACCAGGTGGCGCTGAGCGACGAATTTCAAATTGGTGTTCAGTTCGTTATTCAAGATGGCGACGATTTTGATTACTTCTCCGCGAGTTTTATTGACCAGACGGATGGATTTATTATTGTGTGCAATAATCGGGAGTATAAGTATAAAATTCCGACGCTGGATGTGAGAATTAAAAGTGAAATGGCTTATTTGGATGAAAGTTTGACGCCGATTTTTGAAAAGAAGCTCAGTGCGTCGTTTTTGCTGAATCCGCAGTCGATTTATGAAATCACTTTGAGGAAAGGACAAGTTCTTATTCTTCGGGAAAGATTTGAGAGACAGTTTACTTCTAATTTGGATGAGTTTGAAGCTTTTAAACGTGAGTTGGAATTTATGTCACAGCAATTACGATCTCTTCAACAGTAATTTTTATTATTATAAAGAAGATAAAAAATAATAAAATATTTTTAAAAAATTAAGGGGATTATTTCTTCATGACATTTAAGTTTTAACTGTTAGTTAAATGTTTTTTAATTTTTTTTTCAACAAACAAATTTGTTCTAAATAATTATTTTTAAAAATTATAAAAAAAATTGACATTTAAAAGTTCAAAAAAAATTAAAATGCAATTTTTTTAAAATCATTTTTTGGAAGAAATTTATTTGTTAAAAAAACTATAAAATAATCAAGTGACTGCTAACTTCAATGTCGTTAAAAAATTGCCTTTTTTTTTATTTTTAAATTTCTACTTATCAATTTTTTTTTGCCATAATTTATTAAAAAGAAAATATTAAATATCTACTAAATTTATTTTCATAAGTTAGCTGTCAATTAATGTTTTTTTAATTTTTTTAAAAAACAAATTTGTTCTAAAAAATTGCATTTTTTTATTTTTGAAATTTCTACTTGTCAATTTTTTTTGCTATAATTTGTTTGTTATAAAATTATTAAATATATGCTAAATTAATTTTTATTATTTCTTCTTTAAAGCAGTAAAAAATATAAGATACTTTTTTTAAACATATAAATTGTAAAATTTTTATTAGTCAATTTTTTTATAATTTAACAAATATTAGTTTAGTACAAGATTTATATTTCAGAGCAAAAACAGCAAAAAGTTCATAAAAATACATTATTTCTTCTTCATAGCCTCAAAAGTTTAGAGTAAAAATTGAAGACAAATTTTTATGTACACAAATTTTTATGTATAAAAAATATAAGTATTGTTAAATTAATAATATTTGTTCGCGCTCTTTCAAATCATCATTAATATTAAAACTAGTGAATGGAAGTAATTTCGTTCGTTAATTTGTTATACTTAATACTTGCGACTTCAAAAAATACCTATATAATACATTATAGATCAATATCAATATACAAATGATTGTAAAATATTCAATCATAAATTTGATACTTAAATCAGCAGACTGACAATTTTTCATTTCTTCTTACATATAATTATTCTTAAAAAAATTGCGCTTAGTTTGTCAAAATTTCTTAATATAAAATTGTTTTTTTTTTTTTAATAATTTATTTGCTAAAAAAAATCATTTAAATTGTGTATTTTAATTTTATAATAATAAATTTAGTTGTCAATTTTTTTAATTTTTACAAAAAAAAAAATGCTTTTAAAAATTTCCACTAATAATTTTTTTTAATTTTTACACGTGGAATTTTTTTCGACTTAGTTTGTTTAAAAAAAAAAAAAAAAATTAAAGAATTGTCGTGTCTGTAAATTTTAATATAATTTAATTTAAAATACCTTAACAAAAACAAACATGCAAATAGTAACAATAATAACGCTGCACTTGCTTATAGACATTGTTTCAGCATTGTTAGTTCGGTAAGTGACTGAGTTCTGTGGTTGACCATAGTAATTACCACTAGGTGGCTGAGCAGGATACTGCCCAGGAACTTGCTGAGGATACTGACCAGGGACTTGCGGAGGAACTCCTGAATTAGGTGGAGCCTGACCAGGATCTCCTGGAGCTGGACCAGTTCCATTTCCGTAGTAATTGTTGTAAACAATTTCAGTGTGGGTCACACCAGGAGCAGCAGGGGCTGCTGCTGGTGCTGGTGCAGCGGCGTATCCTGGATGATTGTTGCCGTAAATTCCTCCAGGAATGACGCGGTTAACGGCGGCGTTGACTCCGGCTCCAACTATGGCTCCAACTGCAGCTTCCTTGGCAAGAGTTCCGAGTCCTCGTTTCTCGGACTCTACGATGATTGTCTGAGGAGGAGCTTGGGCAGGTGGGTGGTTGTACCCGGTGTTTGGAGGAGGATGGTACCCAGTGTTAGGTGGTGGATGGTACCCAGTGTTGGGTGGTGGATGGTATCCACCACTTGGGTTGTAACTTTGACTAGGGTTGTAGTGAGTTGCTGTATGAGCTGGCGGAACGTTCCATCCTGTTGATTTTAAATTAGTATTATTTATTTTAAATTGTCTTTCTAATTGTAAGTACTTGATTTTTTATGATTATTCTTTATTTTAAAAATAGATCATCGTCTATATATTATTAAGAATTAAATATTCGAAAATGCCCTATCTCTAGATACATAATTAAGAAATGACCTTGTATCTCGTGAACTATTGACATTTTTTAAGATATAAGCTCATCCTGATGTTATACTCATCAAGATCTTTCATTTGAATACCCACATCAATTTTTCATATATTTTATATATTTATATATATTACATATATGTATATATCAAAAATGCATGTCAAAAATGCATGTGGGTACTCAAATGAAAGCTCTTGATGAGTGTAACACCGGGATGAGCTTATATCTTTAAAAACGTCAATATTTAA
>CAJNRD030001117.1:1972647-2036071 GCA_905319865.3 Cotesia congregata | reverse complement strand
GCATTTTTTATATATTTTTCATATATACATATATACGATTTATATAAATATATGAAAAATTGATGTGGGTACTCAAATGAAAGGTCTCGATGAGTGTGACATCGGGCTGAGCTTATATCTTTAAAAACGTCAATAGTTACGAAATGATTTTGTATTTCGTGAACTATTGACATTTTTAAAGATATAAGCTCATCCTGATGTTATACTCATCAAGACCTTTCGTTTGAATACCCACATCAATTTTTCATATATTTTATATATTTATATATATTACATATATCTATATATGAAAAATATATCAAAAATGCATGTGGGTACTCAAATGAAAGCTCTTGATGAGTCTAACATCGGGATGAGCTTATATCTTTAAAAGTGTCAATAGTTAAAAAGTACAGCTTAATTTAAAAAAAGTCATTATTGACTGCAAGGTTGCTAGTAGACTTTTAAAATAATCACAAACCTGGAGCTGGGGCTGAATGAGATGGTGGATGGTAACTTCCAGAACTAGGTCGGCTGTGGACTTTTCCTGAGCTTTTAACTCTCCCAGCGTCAATACCTAAAAATCAATAATTACCATTAGTTAATTAAATTGTGACGATCATATGACATTAAAGTTAGCAGTCACTTGACTATTTTTTAATTTTATCCCCGTTAAATTAATTTTCATTCAAATATTATCCAACAAAACTTTTACATAAAATTTTTACGTAAACTCGCGTGAATAAAATAATTTCAAAACTTTTTTTTGCAACTAAACAAAACAATAAAATTAATAGTATGCACGCGTCTTGGAAATTCTCTACTTTGTCATAAATTAACTGTAATTTATAAACTTTCTCTTAACTACTCTATACATCTACACCCGCCAAGGCTAGATAAGAAATCCAGGAAAAAAAAATTATAATTCTCCAAGAATAAATAAAAAAATAAAAAAAAGATCTATAAAAACGCCATCAAAAGTATGCCCTTGAAATCTCAAGGGCTGTACCAGTTCCGTGAACCGATACAAGGCTGTAATGTAGTTTTTGAATATTCATATATTTTTGACATTGAAAACTCAATAACAAAACATCACAACCACTACAACAAAAAATTATTTTTTATTATTTTATTTCTTTAAATCAGTGGCCTCGATTAATTTGTTAAAAGTCTTAAACTTTCTAGAAAGATGATTGACTTTCTTTAAATTTGGCTTAACCTCAGTCTTGCAAATTATTAACTAAATAATAAATTATTTATTTATCTAGATAAAAAAATAAAATTTAAATAAATTTTATAAAAATAGAATAATAATAATTATCTTACATGATGAAATAAGTAAAATCATTGAAAAACAGCTCCATATTTTAAACTCCATTTGTCGACACTTATTATTTAAATGCAAAACGCAATTGCTGATGAGTAAATTCAAGGTTAATTGATAAATTAACAGCAAACAAAATTAATGTAGTTTAGAAAATAAATTCTTTAAATTTACGTAAACGTTATAGTAACAACACTAAGTACACTAAACAACTGTGGTCAGTGATGTGATGTGACTGAAGGAATGAATCATGCGTATAGTATAAGATGTACTTCAGTTCTGTGCATGTTAGTCTTTGAGCTTGGTTTCTGGGAAGGGGCTCCTACGTCGAATACAAATAATTACGACAGCATTGACGTCACTAAAAACAGCAAATAACAAAAGTTGTTTTATATCTGATCCGTGGATGAGGAATTATCTGTTTATGACAATTCTGATCTAAGCCAACCAACCACATTAATTAATTTATAAAATAGATAAGAGTTTGTAGTTTATATTACATTAGTAATTACTTTATTAAATATATTTAGTTATGCTAGGTCGTTGTTTTATCAGACTATCTTGTACCACTCCACGTTTTAATTATTTTAATTATTAATTGTGGTTACAGAATAAACATTTAGAGTAATGAAATGTTCTTTTATGTGTAACAAATTTTATTGTTATTCTTTTCTAGCTTTATTTATTTATAGATACATTATTTTGAGTTTCACTAGTGGAAAACTTCAACAGATTAGTTTTTTTGGGTGATGTTGTACTCGACGTTGGGATCTGAAAAAAATAAAAATTATTTTTATTTTAGCTTATTAGATTTTTAAAAATTCAAGCGAATTTTTATAAAATTATTGATAATGTTAGAGTTAGCCGACGTTTTTAATTTTTTTTTCATTAATTAAATTAGAATAAAAAAATGCACTTGCAGCTTTTCAGGTTTTTTATGAATGAAATTTTTTTTTGTAATAATTTTTTCAATAAAAAATTTTCAAATGTTGACTAACTTAATTTTCATAAAATCTTGAATGAAAATCAAGTTAGCCGACATCTAAAAATTAAAAAATTTTTTTTTAATAGAAAAAATTAATACAAAAAAATTTTATTTGTAAATAACTTTAAAAACTGTAAGTGCAATTTTTAAAAAATATTTTTTTGGTCTAATTTAATTATTAAAAACGTCGGGTAATTTTATTATTATTAATATTGATAATAATATTTTTGATTTTGATTAAAAAAGCTGGAAATATTTTTACTACTCAAATCAGCTGACTATTTTGATTTTTAAATATAAATTAGTATTAAGGACCAGTTTTTCAACCCGGAGTTTTTATTTAACCACAATTTAATCCAAAATTTTATTAAAATTGATTTACCTGACATTTAATAGTTTTTTTTTTTTAATAAATAAATTGTGACAAAAAGAAATTAAAAAAAATTAAAAATGCAATTTTTTGGTCCAAATTTGTTTGTTAAATAAAATTAATATGTCTAGTGTCTTAAATTTAATGTCATAAATTTTTTAAAAAATTCACTTGAACTAAAAAAATTCTAAGATTATTAAAATTACCTTCGAATTTAAATTTAGGGAATTGAGTCATATCAACTCCAGGACCACCTCCGTATTGAGTTGCGAGTCGCTCCAAATCGCTTTTTAATTCATTCTGGATTTCAGGAGTTGGGTCGACTAATTTTCCACCTCTGAAATAAAGACAGATAACCTATGAAAATTTTACTCTGACAAATTGAATTAATAATCATTAAAATACATGATAATAATAATTACTAATTGATAATTATTATTGAAAATAAAAAATGAATGATCCTTACGAGCTTTTTGATTTGTATTCACGGATTTTGTCCAAGAATAATTGCTGGATTGGGTCAGAAACTTTGTTCATGCATGGTGCCATCATTCCAATGTTTCTTCGGACAATTGTCGAGACTGTGATCGCTTTTGGGGTCAACATGATTGCTTCTAAAATAAATAAAAAATTAAATAATTAATTATAATTCACTTTTATATTTTTTTTAGATGTGCAAAAAAATATTCAATAAAATTTATTTATCTTATGTAATACTAAAATTTTGTGATAAAAAATTTTACATTTTTTAACTGCACCCAATAAAAAAATTAGTTTAGAATTATTGAATATTTTATTGCAATTTAATTTATTGGAATAATTATAAAATCTAAGTAAAATTTAATACAATTACCTTTTTTTGGAGATCAATCAGTTGTGATCAGCTGCGATTTTAAATATGGCGACCGTGTACTACTCTGGTTGAAAACATGTGCCCTCTGTTGGAGAATTTAACGCGGTAAATTTGACATTTTTTATGAAATTAAAATTTACAATTTTTTTAATTACAAAATTTTTTTAATAAACTAAAAATTAAAACATTTTAAATTAAAAAAAATTATTTTTTTTCAATAAATAAAAAAAATGTTTCTTAATAACTTTTTAAAATTATAAAAAGAATTTTATTAAAAAAAAAAAATGTCATTTAAAAAATGAGTTCTTAATATGGAGAAGTGATTCTGTGAACGACCACTAGAGGGACAAAATATAAAACTTAAAACTTGTAACCGACAAAGACATGATAAGTGTTAGCGCGCTAGAAAGCAAAGTTAAAATAAAAAAATAAAAATGTGCCAATAAAAAAAATAATATAATAATAATAATAATAATAAAAATGTGACAAAATAATTCCGGGAGTGAAAAATAAATAAAAACTTTACAGTTTACGCGAATTAATAAATACACTCGCGTCAAAAATGAAAATTAAGTCAGCTGACATTTAAAAATTTTTATAATGAAAATTAATTTAGCAGGTATTTAATAATTTTTCTAATAAATAAATTACTGCATGAAAAAAAATTGACATTTAGAAAATTTAATAAATTAAAAATGCAATTTTTTAAAAATAATTTCTCGGAAAAAATTTTTTTTGTTAAATAAAATTAAAAAATGGTCAAGTGACAGCTAACTTTAACATGGAAATTAAATTAGCCAATATTTAAGAATTTTAAGAATTTTTTTTTGCTGAACAAATTACTAAAAAAAATTTTCATTTGTAAAAAACTTTAAAAACTGGAAGTGCAATTTTTAAAAAATATTTTTTGTTCTAATTTTTTCAATAAAAAAAAATTAAAAACGTCGGCAAACTTTATTATTAATGAAAATAAAGTTAGAGCCGACATTTAAAAATTTATATGATTGTTTTATTAAAGAATTATTACAAAAAAATTATTTCATTTGTTAAAAACTTAAAAAACTATAAGTGCAATTTTTTAAAAATATTTTTTAGTTATTTAATAAATTAAGCAACATAAAAAAATTAAAAATGTCGGCTAACTTTATTATTATAAATTAATTTAGCAGATATTTAATAATTTTTCTAATAAATAAATTACTCCATAAAAAAAATTGACATTTAGATAATTATTATTATAAAACTTTAAGTGTAATTTTTAAAAAACAATTTTAAAAAATTAAAAACGTCGGGTAATTTTATTATTATGCGTAAAAGTAGAGGGAGAAGATGAAGAAAGAGAGAATATAAAACGAGAGATAAATGTTTTCAGTTTAGTTTGCTTGACACATCACATACTCATTCTCTCACACACATTCGAACAAAGCGTATAACCGAGTAAATTGGCGGGGGTAAATTTCGTTAAAGTTAGTGAAGGCTAGGCTTAACTTCCATCTCCCTCCCGGGCATTCTCAGTTTCATTCATGAACCCACCAGCACCAGCACCAGCACTGAGACTCGTTGCCACGCTCTTATCTTCACTCTCGGTTCTCGGTGCTGAAAATAAAAAACATTAACATTGTTATATTTATATATTATATATAATATTCATTATTGTAGTATTAGTATAACTGTTACTTTTATTACTTGACACATCTGACATTTTTTTATTTTTATCCAAACATATATTAGTGCGAGTGAAAAGTATCTATGTGATAATAAACCTTGTGTATTAATTGTTAAGTGCATACTTCTCGGACAACTAGCTTCTATACGATTTTACAATTATCTGGATATCGTTCTACATTAATTACAAAGGTTAACTATTTATTTTAATTATTATTATTATTAATACATATAAAGATATTTATACTAGTGAAGTATAAAATTCATTTTTTTGAATTGCAATAATTAATTAAAAACCCAGCCAGCAAAAGTGACAATTGGTAAAAATAAAAACAACTAAGCATGATTATTATTTATTTTTTACTCATATTATAATAGTGAGTCACTAAGTAATACATATTGGTAATTCTCTAATCATACGGTAAATATATTATATAATTTTTTTAAATTTTATTTTTAATATTTTTATTTTTAATTAATAATAATAAAGTTAGCCGATGATTTTAATTTTTTTTTTTTAATAATTAAATTATGATAAAAAATTATTTTTAAAAAATTGCACTTACAGTTTTTAAAGTATTTTACAAGTGAAATTTTTTTTTTAATCATTTTTTGAATAAAAAAATAATTCTAAAAATTTTTAGACGATTTTAATTTTTTGATTTTTTTTTTTTAATTAAATTATAACAAAAAATTATTTTTTAAAAATTGCACTTACAGTTTTTAAAGTGTTTTACAAGTGAAATTTTTTTTTTTAATAATTTTTTCAATAAAAAAATTTTTAAATGTCGGCTAACTTAATTTTCATTTTTAATTCTATTAATATTTTTATTTTCAGAGGTAAAAATTTGGTTGATTAAAAAAAGACTAATTATAACTAACAAACAATTAGTAAGTTAAAAGATTTTTAAGTAAATGGACAATTTATCAATTAATATTCGTGATTTAAAATCGCGTGTTAACAATTCATCATTAAATACGTCGACTAATCTTACCGTCGACGGTGAATCATAATAAAACGCTTAAAATAATTTTATTAACTATAGATCAATTACCTCCAAGCCATTTGTATCAATAATAATTTAATAATCGAAAAAACAACTCGTAAAATCGTTTCTTTCTTTTTATTAATTAGTAATTTATTTTTTCTGTTGTCAGTCGACTTATTTATTTATGGATTGTTTTATTGAAAAATGAAAAATAAGCTTAGTGTTTTAAAGAAGTAAAGGAAGAAACTTTAAAAAACGTCTCAAGTTCCCTGGACCTTTTGGTATGGCAACGTCGCGTTAATTCTTTCTTTTTCTTTTTTACGGCAATGGCGTTGTCTGATACACTCTGGTCTCTACTCTGGTATAGAAGTAAACGCTTCAAAGCTAAACTAATATGAAGGCATTACTACATATAATATAATACAGTGTGCCAGCAAAGCATCTGAAAGCCCATACCGGACGATTCAGATGTGATGTACGATGGACTGAGAATAGATAATAGTGGGGGCGAGTTTACAGTTTTTACAGAATACTTTTTCTTTTTTCGGCATTTTCACTTTATTTACTTTTGAAATTTCTTTAGTCTAGATTCGGGCCAGTTTTGTATCAAGTTAATGCAAGTATAATATTTATATATTACTTGCAATCTTATCTGATACATTTATTAATCCATATAATTTTCAATGATCTCGTTTGTTTCTATGTTTCTCTTGCTAATATGTGAATGCTTGCTTTTGTATATTATTTAAAAATTTTTTTATTTTTAATTTTTACTCCAAAGTTTTGCATTGCTCCATATTTTTGCTGAATTGAAACTAATTTTATTTAATTAAAAATATCAGCTTAGAAAATTTTTTTAGTAAATAAATTATTATAAAAAAATTAAATGAAACATTTTGTATTTGAAAAAATATTAGTAGAATTTTTTAATAATATTTTTGGTAATTATTATAAAGAAAAAATAAAGATTTCGATAGCTTTTTTGCCTCCAAAAGTTGGAATAAATTTTGGCTCTCATGTTTTTGGATAAAATTTCTATTTTGTCTTTTTTTTTATGTATATTTTTTTTTTAAGTAAATAACAAAACATGATACTGAAATTGAGTCATAATTTTTAGAATTTTCTAACAAATAAATTATAGCAAGAAAAATTTATTAAAAAAAATGGTATCTTAAGAAGCTCCAAAAAATTGTAAATACATTTTTTTTAAAACAATTCTCTGAACTTAATTTTTTAAGAAAAATCAAAAATTTAAAGGAAAAAATTTTGGCTCTCATATTTTTGGATAAAATTTCTATTTTATCTTTTTTTGATGTTATTAATATATTTTTTTTTTTTGTAGAGTTCATAAAAGAACAAACAATTTAAAAAAAAAATTTAATATCACAATTTTCTAAAAATTTGTTAAAATTTTTATAATCAACTTATTTTTTTAAACTGTTCATTTTTTTTTATGTATTTTTCAAAAAAAATATATCAATAAAATTAAATAGAAATTTAGTTCAAAAAAATGAAAATTAAAATTATAAATATTTACCAAATTTTTTTTGTCATAATTTAATTAAGTTTTTATGTAAAAAAAATATGAAATTTATTTTTTTTTATAATTCATAAAATATTTTATCTTCCGAGTCTAAATTTCAATATTTTATCAAAAATAAATTCAATTTAAATTTCTATTTAAAAAAAAGCAAATATTAAACGAAAATAACTGTATTTAATATTTATTTAAAAGTAACATTTAAAACAAAATTTCAAAGGTGGTCCCGACAAAAAAAATCTCAGATGACCGCCTTGTTTTAGGTGTAGAGAGTCTTCGGATGTAGTAGTATTGGGTTCTCGGTTAAATTGCATCTAGAATGTCTGCATGCGGGTGGCTTTTGTTATGGGCTTAGCTCTTGAGACAATTTTTAAAATTTTTTACTTTGTACTCCCTGAAAGTGTCGTATGGTTTCAGTTTCACCAAGAATATGTATCATCATCATTATTATTATTATTATTATAAATTATAATATTGTGCTGACGAGAATGCGTTGGGAAGTAATATTTTAATTTTTCGGGTTAACTTATTTTATTCCTCACAATTCAGTATTGTTATATGATTGAATTGATATCTTATACAAATTATATTTACCCCACAATTATTATTAATATAATAAACGTTTTAATTTAATTATATACCAGTTAAATTAGAAATATTGAACGGCGCAATAATAAATCCAGAGTATTCAAACAATGAATTTCTTCAGCATAATATGTGAGCGTTAAATATTCAGATGGTTTAAATTTACAAGACTGGAACACACGGTATAAATAGAACCAAGTGTTTTCTTTAAAAACAACAATAAATTTAAAGAAACCGTTTGAACTTTAAATCGCAACAATGGAATCATTGCATTGATTTCCAATCGATTTCATTCGATGTATAAACACACTATAAATTACAACATTGATACTAACAGAGTAAATATTTAAATTATAATAATTATGTGTGTAATTTTTTATCTCTTTCATCATGCAAACATTTTCTATTATCGCTTAACTACTAGAAAATTCTTCTTTGATAAAATAACTTTTTTTAGTGATAATCTTTAAAGAAGATGATGATTTTTAGGCCCAAGATTTTTGCCAAAAATTTTGATAATTATAAAAATGTTAATTTTGAAATTGCGGCTTTTTTATTGGCTTTAAAAAAAATTACAAGGCATTTTTTTTATAAAATTAAAATTTGAACAATTTTTACTTAGAAAATTTTGGACACGACCAAAATTTCTGCGGTAATTTTTAAATTAAACTTCATAATAAATTACTTAAATTTTTGATAATTACAAAAATCTTTATTTTAAAATTACGGCTTATTTATTGGCCTTAAGAAAAAATTACAAGATATTTTTTTTATAAAATTAAATTTTTAATAATTTTCACTTAAAAAATTTTTTATACGACCAAAATTTCCGTCGTAATTTTTAAATTAAGATTTATTATAAATGACTCAAATTTTTACTAATTGGAAAAAAGGTTAATTTCAAAATTTCGGCTTTATTGTTCTTAAAAAAAAATTATAAGAGAAATTTTTTTTTAAATTAAATTTTGAAAAATTTTTATTTAAAAAATTTTTTATATGACCAAAATTTCCACCTTAATTTTTAAATTAAGATTCATAATAAATGACTCCAATTTTTGCTAATTATAAAAATGTTAATTTCAAAATAATGGCTTATTTATTGGCCTTAAGAAAAAATTATGACATTTTTTTTATTAAGTTAAATTTTGAACATTTTTTACTTGAAAAATTTTTTATACCACCAAAATTTTCACCGTAATTCTTAAATTAAAATTTATAATAAATGACTCAAATTTTTGATCATTATAAAATTGTTAATTTCAAAATTGCTTTATTGGTCTTAAAAAAAATTATAAGAAACATTTTTTTATAAAATTAAATTTTGAACAACTTTTATTTAAAAAATTGTTTATGTAACCAATATTTCCGCCGTAATATCAAAAATTTAATTAATTATTTTGAAATAAAGGCAAAAATCCTGTCCCTTGATATTAAATTCAATTGACAAGATAGGCAGGTCGTTTTTCATCGATAAATTTCCGATAGTCTAATAAATAATGATAAGAATTGGCAATTGGGCTTCACAAAGTTTGTTCAATTATACCGGATTTATCTCGCGACGCTGAATAATAAAAAGAGAATCGATTGAATAAGATATTAGCCGTCTGGTTGATGCAAGAAGCAACATATAATAAACTTTCTTAGAAGATCTTGGACGCAATGGAAGTTAAATAGACAGCAAGCGTTCGCTTTAACATAAATGGACATCGGTGAGTTTTTGCTGGTGAACAACCTTCGGGGTTCGCTGTAACGGTGATCCTATTGAGGTCTTAACCTTTAATTTTTTCGTCTTGATCTTCATTATCATTTTCATCAGTTATTGAACCTAGATCCGATTTTTTGAAGGAACTTCTTTTGGAGAAGAAATGAATAATTAGTTGTTTTAACAATTGATAGGTTTTGATGTAAGGGATCGTGTAACAGCACAACAAATCTGTAATAACATCACTGTAGCACTTGGGTATCGGATCTTACACCCTATACAGCAAACGTTGCGTTGTTCGAATAAGACCGTGAGAGAATTTACGGTTGAGACTCTCAGAGATGGTAGTGTCTGGTCATCTTCATCCAACCATTTTTACACTCACCACCTGTCGTTTGAGCGGTCAGAGTAACTCGATCTTGACTTCGCAACCGCTTTAGCTTCACAACCGAAGGATCCATGTATACTGTGGATTTATAAAAAATAACCGATAATTATTCAAGATAATATACAGTTTTAGTTTGTCCTCTAATTAAAATAATTTATGGGTTTTATGTTATTGCAATTTAACCAATAATTTTTACGGTTAATCTAGAAGACATTGAATAATTGTTTTTTAATTAAAAAAAAATTATTTATAAAATATAAATAAGCTAAAAGTAAAAAATTAAATAATTTTTATATGTATTTTTTCAAATTTTAATTATTAATTTATTTATTTTAAATTTAATAAATACTTTATGCCTTATTAATTTATAATAATTAACTAGCAATCACTATGTGACTGCCATGACTTATGAACTATAAAAATATAAAATTTTGCTTTATTAAATAATGATTTTTGTTAAATTCCACTGTACTTTATTAAAGATTGACGTTTTTATAGATATAAGCTCATCCTGATGTTACACTTGTCAAGAGCTTTCATTTGAGTACCCACAAGCATTTTAATATATTTTTCATATATATATATATATATAATATATGAAAAATTGATGTGGGTACTCAAATGAAAGGTCTCGATGAGTGTAACATCGAGATGAGCTTATATTTTTAAAAATGTCAATAGTTCACAAGATACAAGGTTATTTCTTAGTTATGTGTTACAAAAATTATTGAAGCATTAAAAAAATATTTTTTATGTGAATAAATAATAATAATTGATTATTTTATTTTCAGGTAACATGGACATCGACTCACTGTACGACTACGATGAAGAGGAACAAGATTTTTACGAAGAAAGTCTTTTAACTCGAAAAATTTACCCTATTGATCACCGCGCGTTGAAGGTAAGCTAAAAAATAAAAATTACAAGAGGTCAAATTTTAAATATTAATCAATCCGAGTGTTTTTTTAATTTGACGTAACATAATAGATTATAAATTATAAATTTTGATAAGTAATCTTGTAAAATGTAAATTTTCTGTCTAGTGTCATTGATAAATCTAAGTATAGACTATGAATGAATATGGAGTACGAGTAGAAGTAGAGAAAGGGTAATTCTCTCGATTGAAACTCTCTCGGCAGCTTGATTAATTGATAAGTTTATTAAATTTTCAGTCGCTCTTAGTTATGACACAAACTTTATGGATTTTAAAATGAAAATATCCAGAGAGCAATAATCTCACTTGACAACCGAATCTATTTCAATGACTACTGGTCTAATTGAAATAATAAAAATTTATATTATCGATAATATAATAATAAAAAATAGATATAATTAAATTTTATTGACGCTCAACTCATTTTGTTAAGTCAGGAAGTTAAGTTATAAATTTATAAGCTTTTTAAATTAAATATACTTTTATAACCCGTTAAAAATTTTATTTCGAGGGGTTCTGTTCTGTTCGGATCGAACAAAGCGGTGTGCATTGTCCGTGTCGATACAGTCGAGTGCGGTATTAACGACCTCTTCCCTCGGTCGTGCCCAGATTTTATTTTTAAGATAGGAATTAGTATGAGTATTTGTATAAGCATCAGTATTAGCATTAGCATTAACATTATTATATGTTGGAAGTCAAACCCTGGCCAGCGTGATACCAAAAGTAACACACGTTAGGCACTTTACCAATTGGCCTCGGTCTATCATCTTTTTTATTTTACTTTCAATTTTAGGTTGTTTAGCAGCCAAAGTACTCCATTTTTTATTTTTGTGCCAAAGATTATGCTTTAGTCTACCTAAAAAAAAATTATTTATAAGAATTTGGGTTATGAGAATCAATATTTACTGTTTTTATTTTTTACCAACTATTACACAGTAAAAAATTCGAGTTTTATTTAAATTTATCATAAAAAAATTCGGTAATTATTTACAAGTGGGGTCAATTCCATTTTTGGCCATATCTATTAGGTGAAAAATTAAAATTTTCAAATTTTTTTTTATTCTGCTTGTTTTTACGGTGCATTTATGGTAAAAAATGTTGTGAAAAGAAAAAAATAAAGATTTTCATAGCTTTTTTGCCTTTAAAAGTTGGAATAAATTTTGGCTCATGTTTTTGGATAAAATTTTTATTTTATCTTTTTTTTGATACATTTTTTTTTTTTTTTTTTAAAACATGATACTGAATTTGAGAGACATAATTTTTAGAATTTTCTAGTAAATAAATTATATCAAGAAAAATTTATTGAAAAAATGTTATCTTAAGAAGCTCTAAAAAATTGTAAATACATTTTTTTTAAACAATTTTCTGAACTTGGTTTATTTTTTAAGAAAAATCAAAAAAATTTTGGCTTTCCTGTTTTAGATAAAATTTCTATTTTATCTTTTTTTGGTGTTTGTTATATATATATTTTTTTTTAAAGTACATAAACGAATAATTAAAAAAAAAATTAAAAATCACAATTTTCTAAAAAATTTGTTAAAATTTTGATAGTCAATTTTTTTTTTAAATAGTTCATTTTTTGATGTATTTTTAATAAGAAAATATATCAATCAAATAAAATAGAAATTTCGTTAAAAAAATGAAAATTAAAATAATTAACTCTTGTAAATATTTATCAAAAATTCCGTGGAGTGAATTCTTGATTTTATTGAATAAAAAAAAATTATCAATATTTCAAAGTCCAATTTTCAAAAAAGTATAGTTAAAATTCCAAAAATTATTTAAGCTTATTAAAATTTACTTTAAAAACTCCAAATTTACTCCAATATAATTTTTTGACTCCACACGGAAAAAAAAAGTTAACTTGAATCAAGAGAAAAATTCTTGACCCAAGAAAATAATTTTGAAGAGTTTTATTGTCTTGAATAAAGACGAAAAATTCTTGAAGTAAATAAAATTTACCTAAACCAAGGAAAATTTCTTTAAGAATTTTTCTACTCAAATCAATAAGCTGAAAAATTCTTCAAAATTATTTACTTGATTCGTTAATTTTTTTTCTGTGCAGTACTCCAATTAATAAGTAAAAATTCACTCCAATTTTCCACACTTACTTTTTCTACCTAAAATACAAATATCGTGTGAAGAAAACTTGCCGTTAAAAATCATCCAAAAATTCACAAATTTAAATGCCCCTTTTTTTGGGTTCATATTTCCTTTTTTCATTTTCAAAAGGACAAACTGGTAGTCAGGTAGAGAAAACTAGGATCAAAGTAGCACCAGTACATTTTTGAGGACAATAAGCAATTCATCATATAATATCCAATGAATCCAATCCTGATGACAATAGCTATTTTCTTCAGTTATTCTCTCCATTGTAATATTACTAACCTAAAACAGATAAGGTTATTAACACCAAGTACTCAGCAAATATTAATTCTCCAATAATAATTATCATCATAATTACCATACAATACTTAAGAAAAATCTTGTCTCTAGTCTAGGAGATAAACAAATGTGTCTTAACATGATAATTGATAGACATTTGCATAATATTCTTCAATTGGATCGCAAGATTACTCAACAATGATTCTGTCCTGAATAATTCGACATGTTTTCTCTAAACCGGCTCAATAAATTTAATTATTTTTTATAAAAATATCATTTTATTGGTATCTCAGCCAACTGGTGGCTTGCACAGCTAAGCAGTTTAACTAGTGTATACATTTATTTTATTACTGTCTCCTTTTAATTTGATTTATAATCTATCTCAGTCTCTCCCTCGACACTGGTATCATTGCGTCACTCAACCGGCTAGGCGTTCATTCAGTTGCGTGGCCGCATGAAGGTCAAGCGGTCGTAGTTCACTATCTCTCTCGTATCAATTATCAACATTACTATTCTTCAACTATCTCTCCTTCAACGAGCGTCCCTTCCCGAAGTACTTCGGGTATTTCCGTACTCTCCTATCCCTCCGACTGGTGTCTTCCCTTCATTTTCCTTTCCTCGTACACCAACCGTTCGTTCAAGAATTAAATCCCCACTCTAAATGTTTTAAATCAACTCATGAGGCAGGTTCATTCATGCTTTTGCCACATGAGTCTTTCTTTACACAACTGTCGTTTTCTATGCCGTTGTTATTGTTTTTGTTTAACTATTTTTATTAGTTTCTTTATTTATTTTTTCGTCATTATTTCTTCAGATCCAGATGATCACAATGAAAGCCTTTGAAAAAAATTAAAAAAATTTATTTCTTCATGCTGAAGCTTCTGAAAATCTTCTTTGTTGACTCTGCAGCCCCTTAATTAAATAAGTTTCCTTTTTTTAGAGTTTTTTCAGCTGAAGACTAACTATGGTCTTTGTTCTCCAGGTTATAAATATTAAAATAATTTTTTTTCTGCTCCAATAATTCTAAAAAAACAAAATTTTATCAGTATTTTATTTGAAAATTAAGTTAAAAATTTTTAGAAGATTTTTTTATTGTAAAAATGATTATAAAAAAAAAATTTTATCAGTATTTTATTTGAAGAAATTTTTTATTGAAGAAATTTAAATTAAACAATTAAAAAAAAAAATTGTCACATGTAAAAAACTTGGAGAACTATAAGTGCAATTTTTTAGAAATATCTTTTTAGTTGTAATTTAATTTAAAAAAAAAAAATCAAAAATTTTTAAACGTCTGCTAACTTCAGTGTCATGAAAATTAAGTTAAAAATTTTTAGAACTTTTTTTATTGAAAAAATTATTATAATAAATTTATTTGTAAAAACTGTAAATGCAATTTTTAAAAACATTTTTCTAATTTAATTATTAAAAAAAATCAAAAATTAAAAACGTCGGCAGAACTATAAGTGCAATTTTTTAGAAATATCTTTTTAGTTGTAATTTAATTTAAAAAAAAAAATCAAAAATTTTTAAACGTCTGCTAACTTCAGTGTCATGAAAATTAAGTTAAAAATTTTTAGAACTTTTTTTTATTGAAAAAATTATTATAAATAAATTTTATTTGTAAAAAACTGTAAATGCAATTTTTTAAAAATATTTTTTCTAATTTAATTATTAAAAAAAAATCAAAAAATTAAAAACGTCGGCTTTTAGTATTATTAAGAAGAAATAAGTATTTTATAAGAAAAAATTAAATACTAATTAAAAAAAAAAAAAAAAGGCTTAATTGCAATTTTATCAAGAAGTAGATTAAAAAAAATTAATGACAATTTTTATCACAGCTTATTAAATTGTATTGATAAATTATGATTAAAAATTACGAATACGCTTTAATAATTTTTTAAGAAACTAGTTTGATAAAAAAAAATTTTTTAACTATAAAAAATATTTTTTAAATTGATTGAAAAATAAAATACTTATAGTTTATTGATTAAATAAAATTAATAAGCACATAAAAATAAAATGAAAGACGTAATTGGTAGTTAACAAAATATTATTTTTAATTACCCAATACTTTCATTTCTTAAAATAGAGTTAAAAAAAATTAATTAAAAAATCTAGTAGTGAGTCAATAAAAATACAGACATTGAACTTTTCATTATTTGTTATATACGCAGGTAAAATGATATTGTTATTAGTTATTAAACTAAATTTATCCTGTAATGTATAATAATTATTAATTGTAATAATTTTTGAATGACAGTATTTTAAATACTAATTTTTATTTATATTTTCAGCGTAATCGTGGGTCTAACGTGAGCTTCGGATGTGGAAGTCTCAGTACTAGTGAAGTAATGATGATGATGGCCAAATACATGAAACAAGAGTCAACGTCCGATGTTGAAGATGAAAGTATCATGCCCAGAGGACCTGAGAGATTTACGTCGATGCGAAAGGTCCCATCTCTTTCAGACCTTTCTGATCCTGACAGTTCAATCGGTGAGTTTGTAATTTTTATTAAATATATATGGAAGTAATTTGAGCAACATCCGATTTAAAGTGAAGAACAATTAAATGGCCCAGATGTTGTTGCATAATAAAAGAATGCCCTTATTTTGACAAAGACAGTAACCGTAAGGGGAGTTGTAGCTGAAAGTAGAAAAATTAAGACAGATTAGGGCACGAATTTAGTTGAATGATGATATTTAGTTACTTGTGATGTACTACAATAACTATTTAGTTGAATATGTAGTGTAGTACATGATCAAAATACAGCGAGAATTTACGAATTGGATAATCAGCAGCATCCTCATTAATCTCCCTCCACACTACGCCCCCGTCTTCCCTTCTCTTTCGTCATACCATCAGCTTGTCTAACGCATTCTACAGTCACAATAAGTGTGACAGACGACAGTATTATCATTTTTTCCCCACGTCTTTTCTTTATCTATTTCTCCAGAATTTATTTTTATTATTAGTCTTATCACCAAATGAACTTACTAATTGTATGATTAGTGAATTTTGCATCCAATTGCTTATTGGTGAATAGTGAAAGTCATGTCACTGTTCTTTGGGTATAAAGTCTATGACATACTACACTGTAAATCTAAAAAAAAAATTATCCTATAGCAACCGTGCAGTCACTATGTGACTGCCGTGACTTGTGAACTACAAATAAATAAAATTTTGATTTATTAAATAATGATTTTTGTTAAATTGCACTGTATTTTCTTAAATATTGATGTTTTGAAAGATATAAGCTCATCCCGATGTTACACTCATCAAGAGCTTTCATTTGAATAGCCACATGCATTTTTGATATATTTTTCATATTTACATATTTATAATATATATAAATATATGAAATATATAAAAAATTGATGTGGGTACTCAAATGAAAGGTCTCAATGAGTGTAATGTCGGGGTTAGATTATATCTTTAAAAATGTCAATAATTAATTAATTGTATTGTATTTTGTCAACTTATGATATTTTTTAAGATATAAGCTCATTATGATGTTACACTCATTGAGACCTTTCATTTGAGTACCCACATGCATATTTGATATATTTTTATATATACATATATATAATATATATAAAATATATGAAAAATTGATGTGGGTACTCAAATGAAAGCTCTTGATGAGTGCAACATCGGGATGACCTTATATCTTTGAAAATGTCAATAGTTAAGAAAATACAAGGTCATTTTTTAATTATTGACATTTTTAAAGATATAAGCTCATCCCGATGTTACACTCATCAAGAGCTTTTATTTGAGTACCCATATGCATTTTTGATATATTTTTCATATATACATATATATAAATATATAAAATATATGAAAAATTGATATGGGTACTCAAATGAAAGGTCTTGATGAGTGTAACATCAGGATGAGCTTATATCTTTGAAAATGTCAATATTTTACAAGATACAAGGTAATTTCTTAATTAAGTATCTAGAGATAGAGCATTTTCGAATACTCGAATACAGCGTAAATACTTATAATAAATTGATTATTGGTGAAAATGATAAGAAAACCTTGAAAAGGCACAAAATTTTTTTTATTATCTTAATAATATAGATTACTTCTATTGAATTATTTAAAAATCAACTAGTTTTAAATAAATAAAAATTTTTTATCTAATGATACACTAAAATATTTTCTATTTATGACAACCTCAAAAAAATAACCAGAGCGATTTCTTGTAGCAAAGGGTTGAATGTACGGTGAAGCATAAAGAACCAAGATGAGATCTATTTTTATCGCGTTTCTTGCTGTAGAAATATACATCCTTCTAGTAAATTAATTTTCCAGTTCTGTATCTTCTGAATGAATAATTCAAGCTGAAAAAAAAGAAATAAAAAATTCATGCATACAATTTTTACAAAAAAATCTAAATAAAGAAGAATTTTTCTCCATTTATAGAAAAAAAAAAAAAAATTTAGAACAATATTAATATTATCCGGTGACTGACTTGTAAGTGAGAATTGAAAAGTATAATCAAAGTCTCGAATGAAAAAATATTTAATCCTATTGTCTCTGAGTGACACCCAAGCTTAACAATAAAAATGTTATTTTATTTTATTTATTATTTCAAGTTAACCGTTTTATTTATCTTCTTATTTTTTTCGTCTCGCCGAGCTGAGGATTATGTACGGGGACACATAATCTATAACTTCTTATGCAGCCCATAAATAATTAATTAGATTGATTCTGGTGATGGCATCCGTCGAGAGATGTTGACACAAAAAAAATAATCTATAAAAATTCAAGGAAGAAATTCATGATAAAAAAAAATAATAAAAAGAGTGTGTAATATATAATGTTTTTTTGTAAATCGGAAGCTGATGTTATATACAACTCGGAATTAATTATGTTCTCGTCATGGTTCAGGTCACGCCCTGTCGTTAAAACAACACCAAGAGAAGAAAAGACAAGAACAAGATGGTGGTTTTGTCATTCTAAGAATATTCCCTTGGTCATGTCTCTGTATAGATAGAATAAGGTATATACAATTTATTCCAGACAAACGGGTACCGGATGAACGTGCTTGGCGTGAAGTATCTAAGGGATATATTTCTCTCACACGCTACTGTCTTTACATTATATATTACACTATGTTTTGTCATTATCATTACATTACTATTACCATGCATTATTAATTTTTAAATTTTTCTTACCTGTCTCGTCTCATTCATTCTCATTCTCATAAATTTATTCCTTCAAAATATTACACTGACCCGGTGATTTATAAACCCTCATCTTCATTGTCATTCTCATCTGTGATCTGTGTTATAAACTAACCATTATTATTTTATTAATAATTTACTCACTGATTTTATAAAATTGTGGTCAACTTACTATTTAAGTTAGCTTTCCTTTGACCAGTTTTTAATTTTTTTTTAACAAACAATTTTGTTCCAAAAAATTATTTTTAAAAAATTGCATTGTAATTTTTATCAATTTTTTTGGCATATAATTTATTTGATACAAAAATTCTTAAAATTTCGTAAAAATCTATTAAATTAATTCATGAAATTAAGTTAGCAGTCATTGATAATTTTGTAATTTTTTTTAACAAACAAATTTGTTCCAAAAAATTATTTTAAAAAAATTGCATTTTAATTTTTTTAAATTTCTACATGTCAATTTTTTTTTCTCATTTTTTTTTGCTATAAATTATTTCTTACAAAAATCTTAAAAATTATTCAATATTTGCTAAATTAATTCAAGACAATAAAATTATCAGTCACTTGACAATTTTTTAATTTATTTTAACAAATTTGTTCCAAAAAATTATTTTAAAAAAATTGCATTTTAATTTTTTTAAATTTCTACATGTCAATTTTTTTTTCTCATTTTTTTTTGCTATAAATTATTTCTTACAAAAATCTTAAAAATTATTCAATATTTGCTAAATTAATTCAAGACAATAAAATTATCAGTCACTTGACAATTTTTTAATTTATTTTAACAAATTTGTTCCAAAAAATTATTTTAAAAAAATTGCATTTTAATTTTTTTAAATTTCTACATGTCAATTTTTTTTTCTCATTTTTTTTTGCTATAAATTATTTCTTACAAAAATCTTAAAAATTATTCAATATTTGCTAAATTAATTCAAGACAATAAAATTATCAGTCACTTGACAATTTTTTAATTTATTTTAACAAATTTGTTCCAAAAAATTATTTTAAAAAAATTGCATTTTAATTTTTTTAAATTTCTACATGTCAATTTTTTTTGCCATTATTTATTATAAAAATTAAAAAAATTATTAAATATCTGCTAAATTAATTCAAGACATTAAAATTAGCAGTCATTGGACAATTTTTTATTTTTTTTTAACAATCAAATTTGTTACAAAAAATTATCTTAAAAAAATTGCATTTTTAGTTTCTAAAAATTTCTACATGTCAATTTTTTTTTGCCATTATTTGTTTGTTAAACAAAATGATCCAATATCTGCTAACTTAATTTTCATATAATTATTACATTTAATATAGCAGTCACTTGACCATTTTTTAATTTTATTTAACAAATAAATTTGTTCCAAAAAATTATTTTTAAAAAATTGCAATTTTTATTTTTTCGCCATAATTTATTTGTTACAAAAATTATCAAATATCTAATAAAGTAATTTTCATATAATTATTAAATTAAATTTGGCGGCAATTTGCCTTTTTTTTAAATATTATTTAACAAACAAATTTGTTCCAAAAAATTATTAAAAAAAAATTTTTAAATTAAATAAATACCTTTTAAATCAATTTTCATCTATTAAACTCACCCTAATTCTAATTTTTCAATTTAATTACACGACTGATTAAATCTAAACCTCAGTAAATAAATTTTCCAAACCCAGCTACTTTATTGAATTGTGTGAAAATATTTATAGAAAAGCATGATCGGTCAATCATTAGCCCGTATCTGGATGAGGGCGCAATTAAGTGGTCCTTTATTTTGAGCCGGTCCGTGGGAGATGGGCGCCCAAAAGTCCTTAAAGCATGGGAAAAAACGAACTGAAAAAATAAGTGGAGTGTATCTATAGCCGAAACCGAAGACTTGCTCTTAAGGGCACACAATATGTACCAAGACACCAAGAAGAGAGGTAGAAAAATACATACACACAGAAAACAGAAACAGAGAATAGATGGACGGAGAAAATAAGAGAGAGAGATAGTGAGAAGGTGGTCGGCACATTGCGTGAAATATGTAACCACAGCTGTGCGTGAGGGCCTGGCTGGTTCAGTATCCAGAATCCTTGATTCCCATCTTTTTCACCATAATCATTTTCTCCAGCATGGCACTTGTTTGGTAAACTAAGCTCAACCAAAGTTCTCACGTTCTTCTTTTAAATTTTCACATCACACTTAACAATGCCAAATTTGTGTACAAACCCCTTCTACAAATTGAAACAACATTAATATCACTGACCAACACTTGCTATAAATTTAAAGGCGTTACTTTTTTATTATTTATTTTTTATTATATTATAATAATATAAATTTATCAATTTAAATTTAAATTTGAAGAGAATTTTAAGCTATTGTCCAAAAATGCCGTTAGTTTTTTTTAAAACGCACTTTTTCACGCGATCTGTTTTATTAAGAGCGGATAAGTAACTTGTTACCCTTAAAACGCGCCACAAGCTTCTTGTTTTTGCCGCGGAGCGGCGCTCTGGCGGCAGAAATAGAAGTTTGATCGGTAACGCAGAAAGTTTTTAATTTTATTAAAATTATTAGATAATTTTTTTAATAAATAAATTAATTAAAAAAAAAAATTGACTGAAAAATTTTAATAAATTAAAAATGCAATTTTTTGAAAATTATTTTTTGGAACAAATTTGCTTGTTACATAAAATAAAAAAATTGATGAAAATTTAGTAGATGTTATAAATAATTTTTAGAATTTTTTTTATTAAAAAATTTAATGTAAAATAATAAAAAAAAAATTTGTAATTTGTTAGAAACTTGAAAAACTCTAAGTGCAATTTTTAAAAAATATTTTTTAGTTCTAATTTAATAATTAAAAAAAATTAAAAACGTCGGCTAACTTTAGTGTTATCAAAAATTTATGAAAATAAATTTAGCGGGTGTTAAATAATTTTTAGAATTTTTTTAACAAATTATGACAAAAAATTGACATGTAGAAATTAAAATAAATAAAAAATGCAATTTTTTTAAAATTATTTTTTTGAACAAATTTGTTCATTAAAAAATTCTTCAATGACTGCTAATTTTAATAAAAATTAATTTAGCAGATATTTAATAATTTTTAGAACTTTTGTTAACAAATAAATAATGGCCAAAAAAAATAAGAAAAAAAAAATTAACATGTAGAAATTTAAAAAAATTAAAGATGCAATTTTTTAAAAATAATTTATTAGAATTAATTTAATTGTTAAATAAAATTAAAAATTGGTCAAGTGACAGCTAACTTTAAATTAATATTATTTAAGTTTTGCACATCGTAAAAAATGGAATCAAATGAAATTGAAAAAAAAAAAGTGATAATAATAATAATAAACAATAATAATGAAAGGCGTAAGAGTAGTAGTAGAAGAGAAGTTGAGAAACAACTTTTGTAGCCTCACATTAATTATATACTTGCCACATACAATGACCTCAATATACTTTGCAAGTGTGGGATTATGCAAAATAATATTTTCATTTGAACTAACTTCAAAAATTGGATGACTTCGCTAATCTCGGTCCTGGAAGATAAAGTTTGAACTTTCTTCTGAAGAAATTTCGGGGCAATGGCAAGAATAAGGACCAAAAGATAAAACCGTTGATTTACAAACGCGTAAACGAGTTTTTAGCGATGTTCTCCCACGGTGGAGCAGAGCTCAGTGTCTTTGTATGTAACATAAGACTTGTTATTTAAAGGTTGACCGTTGAAGCCGGACGTAATGTTGGATTTTATGGACTCTTGTATCGGAGATCTCGTGTACGTCTCTTGTCTCTATTCGACCACCCGTTGGTCGATAGAAGTAACAGGTAGCAACAGGTTGTGACGTCAGAGAGGCGCCACGCGCACTATTTCAGCGTTGTTTCATTCATTCATTCATACAGCTCGCCGCGGGCACTAAGATAAGATAGTTTACTTATTTACAACACGGTGATTATGAATTATTATTTTATGATTGAGATACGCTTAATTGAGATCGTTACGGACATTGTAATCACCTTATCTTTTATTTAGTTTCTCTTCATTAGCCAACAAAGTACTTGATTAACCTTTTCACGCAATCAAACTCCATGCTAGGGATCTATCTGATTGCACGAAGAAAGTAACGAAGAATAAAAGGTAGTTTTTGCCTTTGGAAATAAATTATCCGGACAGTATTTATTCGCCGGATTTTTAAATGCGAAATCACCAGACGTTTTAGCAATTTTTGATAAAATAATTACAGAAAATTATTTTTAAAAAATTGCATTTATAGTTTTTTATTATTTCTTCAGGTGGAATTATTTAAAAAAAAAAAAAGTCCTAAAAATTATTTTTAATCTATATTATTAACAGAATAAGCAAAATTTTGTAGTGAATATATTTATCTCTAGATACATAATTAAAAAATGACCTTGTACCTCGTGAACTATTGACATTTTTAAAGATATAAGCTCATCCCGATGTTACACTCATCGAGACCTTTCATTTGAGTACCCACATCAATTTTTCATATATTTCATATACATGATATATATTATATATATATGTATATATGAAAAATATATCAAAAATACATGTGGGTACTCAAATGAAAAGTCCTGATGAGTGTAACATCATAATATATATTAAAAATCCATGTGGGTACTGAAATGAAAGCTCTTGATGAGTGTAACGTTGGGATGAGCTTATTCCTTTAAAAATGTCAATAGTTAAAAAAGTACATTGCAATTTAACAAAAGTCATTATTTAATAAAGCAAAATTTTATTTATAGTTTACAAGTCACGGCAGTCACATAGTGACTGCAAGGTTGCTAGTATTTTTTAAATAAATTATTTTTTTTACTTAAATTTCAAAAAACTATAAAAGAAATATTTTTCAAATTTTTTTAATAGATCAAAAAATGAATAAATAGTTTAAATTCTCTATAAAAATTTCCATTGGAAATTTTTTCATTTTTAGACTTGCTAGTACCTACAAAACATATTGAATGTTTATAAAAAATTATTTTTTACTCAATTTAAAAGTACTTTTTATAATAACTAAAGTTTCTTCAGTAAGAGTCCAAATTATTCTGCAAAAAAAAAAAAATAACAAATAACTACAAATTACAAAATTCTAAAAACTTCCAATGATTTTACACCTACCTTAAATTAGTAACATCAAAAAAGGGTAAAGTGTTGCTCCTAACCCATATTCTTAACAAAAAAAAAAAAAAGGTACCTTATAACAACCATGAAGACATTTTTTTCTCTACTCCAGAACATCTTCTTCCATAATCCCAAGATTAAATTGAAACCTTCACCCTTATATAATTCTTCCAATCTATCAAAAAGTTACAACATCAAAATAACCCGAAATAATTTCGAGTCGTATACACTTAACCGTGTAATTTGAACTTTTTACGGCTATTATTATTAATAGCTCATCAATTCATTTTGGAAATAAATTGAGTAAAGTTTAATTTGGAAAGTGGATCTAGTATAGTTTTTAGTCGAGGGGAGTTTACCCCACTCTTTAAGCAAGTAGCCACGCGAGTTCATTCATGAGATCGTGGGAACGCGTTCTCTTTTCCCCTCTCTCTATCTGTTTTTATTAACCAGCTTACATTAGTACAGCCGTTTCTCTAATACAACTCTACTCTTGTCTCCCACTACACCAATAATATTTTTTATTTTTCAGGCTGTCTTATTCCATTTAACCGCTTCTTTAATTTTATACCTGTTGGCCGTACATATATATTTATATTTATATTCATATACTTACATCTATATCTCAAACCTTTTACTCTTTCTTCATAACATCCCCCGGGTTCCATTCTTTGTTTGGCGCCTGGTACAGCGACTGTCACTAGTTACGTCACTATATGTGTCGGAAGTCATCGAGCTTTGATGTCCGAATAATGGATATATAAATATTATTACAGTTCTGTAATAGTTTGCTTGAAAAATAACTTTACGTCCATAAAAGTATACATATGGTGACACAGCTTGAAGATTTCTGCACCTTTGAACGCTACCGCCATCTCTGGAGGACCTTTCCAACTAAAAAATAGTACCCTGGCTCCAAATAGCAGATCTGAGATCACAGAATGGCCGGAGCTGAAGATACAAAATGGAACTGGATGTTTTAAACTCTTTATTGCAGTACATCATAGATTATGGAGAAGAATTGGCAGGAACATAGAAACATAGGGAGCAACAAGTTGTATCGCTGGTAAGATTACTGAGATAATGGGTCTAGGATAATCGAGGAGAGTTTATACCAAGTCTACTCGAGAGAGAAAATGAATAAAAAGATAAAGATGAAGAATAAGAATAATAAGAAGAAACTTGGGGTCCTCGCTCCCAACAAATTGCTGGGTTCATTCATCCTCGTGGATTATATACAGAAAAACTAGTTACACCAGCTTGTCGCTCCTACTCCTCTACTCTTTATCTTTGATTATAGCTCGAGGTAAGCTATTTTATATGCCAGACTATTTTAGAGTTATTGTTTCAATTGTCAGGCTTTATAAATTACTTCACTGTACTTCATTTTTCTTAAGAAGTTTAGAGGGGAGTTTTTCGAACCTAATTGATTCATTTGAGGTTAGCTCGAGGAGTTGTTGAAGTTCTGAAGGATTGAGTGTAATAAAGTCGAACAACTTCGGAGTATTGAAGTTTGAAGGAATGAAGATTGAAATTTTATTATTGAAGTGGATTATCAAACCGCAAAAATTTAATTCTGAGTTTAAGGTTAAGAGAAGAAATTTTTGATAATTTTTTTTGAAATGGATTTTTGATAAATTGGTTTTAAAATTGAGATACAGATTGTGGAAACTTTGAACTTTAATTATAAATTCTTTTTTTTTTTTACTAATGAATTTTCTAGTTCTTGCAAATCTTAAGAAGGTTTTTTGAAGAAAAACTTGCAATTAACACAATATTTTTATTTTGAGTTAAAAAATTGAATTAAAAATTAGAATTAAAAATAAAAAATTTGAATAAAAAATTAAAATTGAAATAAAAAATAAAAAATTAGAATTAAAAATTAAAATTGATTAATTCAATTGAAAATTAAAATATCTATTTTTAATAAAATAGCAGCTAAAAAATTTTTTTCAATAAAAATTTTAGCTTTAAATTTAAAAAAAAAATGGAAAATATTCATCGGAATTTTTAACCCTTGGATAAATTACTAGAAAATATAATTAAAAAAATTGAGTAAAAATTAGAGACTGATTTGTTGAGTATTTTTTGATAACTCTTGTTCTTAAAACTTCAAAAAGCCAATTTTAAAAAAATGAAAATAAAATTTAAAAGAAATGATTTATAAAAAATTATAAGTGCGTATACTTTCTTAATTAATGACACTAATTTGTGGTAGAAGTATAAATTTAACAAAAAAAATTTTATTAAAAGATAATTGATCGAAATGGGTGTAGCAAGATTACACTTATAAAATAGAAGATAAAAAATAATAACCGATAAAAATAAGAGTGCAGAAGATCGAGAGGGAATAAAAAGATAAAATAACAGAGGGATGCTACTGGTAGCGATTACCGGAGGCTGTTGGAAATTAAAATGTAATTATGGTCTATACGGTACTCAGGAAACACGATCGTTATTGGGAAATGCTCGTTGAATCTTCAGAGCCAAAGAAAAAAAAAATCAAACCTATAGTTAGAGTCGAAGGATTTATTATTATTTTTTTTTTTTTTGATTACAAGAATAATTACAAGTTGTAATTAATTTTTGAAAAATGGCGGTAAAAAGTTTGAGGATAAATCCTTAAAAAATAACTTTCTAGCAATAAAAACCGGAGTATTTGCGATTACGATGTAATTCATGTTCGGATAAAAATTTAAAGATAGGTATAATAGCAGCAAGAGACATAATTGCGAGCAAGTAATATCGCGGTTGAGTCGATCTTGAGGCTTGAGGCTTCAGGGCCAGTTTAACAGCAGCAGTCCCTTTACTTAGACTCCATACATCTATAAATGTACCAACATATTTTCTTATACATTATACGCTCTTTATCTCGGCTCCGCTTTGTTGCGTTCTTTCATGCGCTACACAAGTATTTACGTATCATTTGCTCCAGTCTTTCTCCAGGGAGTTACAATTACAGTAACAAAAACATTAAAAAACATTTTTTTTTTTATAAAATTATATAATTATTTTCACAAGAATAATCGTTAAAATTTTTAATGATGCTGATTGTAGTTACTAAATCAGCAACCACTTCCGTTTTTTGCGGTCTTATCAAAACTTGTTACTGAATGCAGCTGATAAGCTTGATCTAACGTGGTTTATTCACATCCCGTGTAACTAAAAATGGCTTCTCTAGAAATCATTTTTGAGTCCTGGAATTTTCCAACCTTACCACTCATTTATTCTATAAACTGTCACATTTCTTATAACTTCTTTCCTTATCAATATCCTGAAAAATTCAGTGCGTTAAAATTTATTTTAACTCATAACTAATTAATTAAATAACTTTTACAACCCAAAAAGTGATAAAAAAAAGTGTTTTCTTTAAATAAAAAAAAAAAAAAAATCAGTTTACCTTGCCGAGGATTCGAACTCTGTACCTTTTGTTACGGATTTCATGCCGTTAGCACTCCGCCATCCCACTTCAGGGCACCTACCAGCAATCGACTTGAAAAAAAAACCATACATAAATTACGGTAAATTCTCACGGTAATTCGCCTCTTTTAACAGTTTCGATATATTTATTTATTATTACCGGGCAAATATATTTCCGTTCTTCTTATATCATTCGAACTTTCATATTGCGCAACTGTTTATTGCCAACGCCTTAATAAAAAGTGATATTTCAGTGACCTAAACAAATGTTTAATTAAACATTTAAAAAAATTAAATAAGGCTTACTTATAATAATTAAAAAAAAACTATTCAGAGATAGTTATTTTTCACGTATAAAAATATTTTCTCAACATAGCCTTTGCGTTGATTAGCACCGAGCACCGGTGAAGATAAAACAAAACGACTAAATAAATAATTGATTCCACTCGGGAGCTCTAGGCATCGTTCAACTTTAAAGCATACCATGTAATGCGTAGGTATGTATATTCCACGATGTATAATACTTTAGTGCGTACTTGGGGCATAGCAATACAAGCCGAACTGGTTTTGCTGTAGGGAGAAGTGTAAGGTCATTGGGGAGGAAGTTAAGATAAACTTGTATACCAACTACGACGGGTTAAACTTTTTAGCTTACACATTTTAATTATTTTTTCTAGAGCGACTTTTAAATCGAAAAATTGAGCTATCTAGTGAAACCTCAGAAGAAAAAAAAACCTGATAAAAGGATTTAGTACAGAGTACTAAACTTATTTGGTAACAATTATTTTGTACCCATCAATATTATTTGTTACAATTTAATAAATGATTTCTTTATATTAACAAACCCTTATTACATGAAAATAAATATTAAACTTTTAAAAACACACATACTCCCAATAAATGGCTTCTATATTTATGTCTTTTCTCAAGTTGGAGTTTAGTTTACATTTTTCAATTTGTCTACACAAAAAATAAGGTTCACTTGAGCCAAGAAAATATTTTTCTTTCCTAATTATTTTTTTGAGATGAAAAAAAATTTTTTTTTGACACAAGAAATTTCACTTATTCCAATAAAATTAATCCTTTTGCTTTAAGAAATATGTATCTTGATCCAAGAAAATTTGTTTAAGTCAAGAAAATCTTGTTGTTTTGAGAAAATTTCTCTCTTGCTCCAAAAAATTAAATCTTGTTTAATTTTAAATTTTACAAATGTCTCAAACAAAAAAATATTTAATGAGATTCTTTTTTTATAATACCTTATATTTTTTCTTAAAATAATTTATTTAAATTATTTTTTTTTTTTTTGAGTATCTTAATAAATTGACTTTTTTATTTAAAATTTATATTTCTTATCATTTTTTATAAACTTCTAATTACAAAAAATTTCTTAATTTTTTGTAATTATTTACAAGTTAGGTCAACCCTATTTTGGGCCATAACTAGGTGAAAAATTAACATTTAAAATTTTTTTTTATTCTACTTATTTTTACGGTGTATTTATAAAAAGAAAAAAGTGAAAGAAAAAAATAAAAATTTAGATAGCTTTTTGCCTTCAAAAATTGAAAAAAAATTTTGGCTCATGTTTTTGGATAAAATTTTTCTATTTTATATTTTTTTTTTGAAAAGCAGATAAAAAAAAAAGTTGAATATCACAATTTTTTTAAAAATTTATAAATTTTTTTGAAAATTTGTTAAAATTGTGATAATCAACTTTTTTTTTTAATTGTTCATTTTTTTATGTATTTAAAAAAAAAATATATCAATAAAATCAAATAAAAATTTCGTTCAAAAAAATGAAAATTAAAATGGTTGACCCCACTTGTAAATATTTACCTAATTTGTCTGTAATTCGTTAAAAAAAAAAAAAAAAAAAAAAAATTTCTTTTATTACTTTGATTTTTTTACCAGAATATTTGAGACATAAGCAGAAAAATAATTCTTAGCATAATAATAAATAGTAACTTAATAATGACAATAATTACCTTATGTGCTTTTTTATACTGTTACAGACTAATATTATTTTATTTATCTGACTATATTTTTACTTTATTCAACAAATAAATTAGTAAAAAAAAAATTTAGTTATTTTTACAAGCAAAATTAAAAAATAAAAAAAAAATTTTCTTTATAATTTATTTGTCAAAAAAATAAAAAAAAATTGTCAGGTGGGTTAATTTTATTTTTTAACTATTTATTTATTTATCTGACTATTCTTTTTTATTTTATTCAATTAATAAATTATTATTAAAGAAATATCTAAAAAAAAATTTCTTAATAGATAACTTTAAAGTTTAACAAACGAATATGAAAAAAATTTTTTTTTATAATTTACTTGTAAAAAAAAAATTCTATAAAACTATCAGATGTTTTAATTTTGTATTTTAGATCAAATATTTACTTATCTAACTATTTTAAGAATTTTTTTTAACAAATAAAATATAAAAAAAAATTTTATAAAAATCAAGTTAGCTGACATTTCAAAATTTTTAAAAATTTATTATTGAAAAAATTTCAATTAAACAGTTAAAAAAAAATTGTCACATGTAAAAAACTTGAAAAACTATAAGTGCAATTTTTTAGAAATATCTTTTTAGTTGCTATTTAATTTATAAAAAAAATCAAAAATTTTTACACGTCTTCTAACTTCAGTGTCATAAAATTTTTCATTAATTATAATTTTTACAAACGAAATTAAAAAAACTATTATTTATCAAAAAGAAGGCAAAAAAAGAAGACGAGGAGGCGATAGAGAAATCATCATACTGCAAATTATATAAGAAAATAAAAATAGACAAAGATAAAAATTACTATTGGGGAAAAGATGAAATAAGTGAGGAAGATAAGGAAACATGGGCGAGGGTACGATGTGGGAACATAGGAAGAGGGGGAAAGAAAGGATTTAAGGATTGGAGATGCAGAGTATGTGAGGGGGAAGAAGAAACCCTGATGCATATAATGAAATGTGAAGAAATATATGAAAAAGTTGGAGAAGAAGGAAAGAGTTTTTTAAATGAATGGAAAAATTATATATACGTATATATGAAAAATATATGAAAATGCATGTGGGTACTCAAATGAAAGGTCTCGATGAGTGTAACATCTTAATGAGCTTATATCTTTAAAAATGTCAATATTTAAAAAAGTACAGTGCAATTTAATGAAATTCATTATTTAATAAAGCAGAATTTTATTTATTTATAGTTCACAAGTCACGGCAGTCACAAAGTGACTGCAAGGTTGTTAAATATTATTATTATTATTATTATTATTATTATTATTGTTATTTTGATGTTTTTAATTAAAAAATTTAAATTGTTTACGCGGGAACTTACGAACAAAACAATTATAATAATAATAAACTCAAATTTTCACATAATATATTTTAATGTTAAAACCACCTTGTCCAAGTGAGCAGGAGATTTAAATTCATTGTTTGAGGCTTTCTTAAAATATTGATAATCGGTATCAAGTGCATTTACTTGTTTTCTTATTTCTTGTTACGAGAAACAGGTTCGCGGTCGGTGTAGTCTGTAAACTCAGCATATAGGAAGGGGGAAACTGGCCCCCTGTACCAATGCAAGTACCAAGGAGCAATCCATCGAGCGGCTGGATGCAAGTAGCCTGAAAATAACAAAAAATAAAAAATGAATAACTAAAGATAAAAATATAAATATACAATCGGATTATAGCTGATATTACCCGGGGGCATGTAACTAACGGTGTTTTGCTTTAAGTGTCGAGATCGCACGTTTATTCTCTCCCGTAGCTCATCTTGCATTATATTCTCAAACACATAAATTTAGTCACTCACTGCAGTATCATAATGTGCATACAAAATCCAACAATTTATTTTTAAAAATTTTTTTTCTTTAACTTGTCAATCAAATCAGAGGATTATTTTCTCAGTTTAATTACGATAAAAATCTTAGTTATGCAGGCTCAATTTAAATAATATTCACTGATCATGTTCATTTACTGGAAGTAAAGTCATCGCGTTAATTAAAAATATATATTATCGCTAATTAACGCGAGGAAGATATTTTAATAAGAATATTTTTAGGTGAGTTATTTTTAAAAGTTGTTTCAATTTTTTTTTTTTAATTCTTTAGAAAAATTACGGTCTATTTTTTTCTTCATTAATTTTTTTTAATTTATAAAATTTTTATTAAAAAAAAATCCCGACTTTTTAATAAAAATTTTTTGGTTTAAAATTTTTTTTAAATATTTGCTTTGATGAAATTAAAAAAAAAATATTTTTATACACAGATAAAGACAAAAAATTGATACAATTGATTATTTTTCCGTCTCCTCATCTATTGAATTTGTTAAAGGAAGGGACTTCCGTGATTCACGATCGGAAGTCGAATAAAAGTCCATCAACCCTACATAATTTCATTCTCGGACAACATTCTAAAAGTTTTTTCGCCCAATATGCCTCGCAAAATCGAATCTCCCTCTGTAAAGACCGTCTGGAGAACTATAATCTTATCAGAACAGCAATTGCTTCCTCAATGTTTTCATTTCGTTTAAAAAGTCTCTTAAATAACAATTTTTATAATCATAATTGCCCGGATTATATTTTTTGTTTAAATTCGCTCCTCTTCCGCTTATGCAAATAACTTTCACAGCTTTGGGGCTGATCTGGCCGCGAGATAATTCCAAGATTTGTAATTTTAAAAACTCCCAGAAGCTGGAATTAAATTTCGGTTAGTTGCATTAAAATATATTGAATTTTTATGGAGGAGATTTTACTGTTGTAGCAACGCGTGGAACCGGGTTCGAGCCCGCGGCGGGTCAAAGTAACTAAAATCAAAATTGATAAAATAATAAATTCATCAATTTTTTAAATATTTAATTAAAAAAATAAATTAGTATATAAAATATTTCTAAAAAATTAAAACCATTGAAAATTTCCAATTAATTTAAATTTTAATTTTTTTTTACATAGTTTAAAATATATTTTTTAATAAAAATAATAAATAAAATAAAATTTTTAATTAATTTCAATATTATTTTTTTTTATAAATCTTAAAATATATTTTTTAATAAAAATAATAAATAAAATAAAATATATAAATTTTTTTTTTTAATTTTTAATTAAAAATTTGATCTTTTGAATTAATAAAATATTTTTCATAAAATTATCGTCCATATTTCTAATAAAAAATAATTTAAACAAAAATAAATAACTTTCTCAGGAAATTTTTCAGGCTGATAATTTTTTGAAATTCTTCTGAGAAAAAAATGAGCCAACTTTACAATTAAAAACTCATTAAAATAAAGAGCAACTAAATCACCTTAGCAATAACTTGTGGGGAAGGTGAAGGTAGCTTCAGCTTGTATTAGATTGGAAGGAGATTCCGCGGGAGGAGTTAGTTTTATCCAATCCACTTGAGATTCTCCTTCCGCAATTATTTTCTCTCTTTTCTCTTAACAATTATCTCCAGTAAAATGATCTCTTTGTTTGTCCTGAGGCATGTCCCGCCTGTGGCATATCTTCACCACGCCTGGCTGACACCTACGCAAGGTCTCTCGGAACGACTCCTAGCCACTAACACCAACCTAACATTTAACATTTATAACATCCTCATCACTTTGCTATTTGTTATTACTGCTACTGGCCATTGTTCTTCACTTTTAAACAAAAATTAAATATCATTTTATAAAAATAATTCTATTTTTGGTAATTTATTATCAAAAAATTATTATTGTCTTTTATTATTATTATTTAAAAAAAAAAAAAGATGAGGCTGAGACCTGTACGTTGCGCGATGTGTAATGCTAATAATGAATAACGATTCGTGGTCGGCGAGCCGTGACACACTGACGTCACTGGTGTAACACTGAAGTATGTTCACTTTGACCTCGACGGTCTGCTGAGAATCATTTTAGTATCTGCTCTTGCGTTATAAATATTATCTTCATTAACTATATATTTAGATTTAAATAATACTCAACTGATATTTATTTATTTATTATGTATATATAAGTAATAAGTATTTATTATTTATTTCGAAATAATTAGATTACATGTGTCGTTAGATGTTGGAAAATATTTTAATAAAATTACACAAGTTTTTAGATTTTTATAAAAATAAATTTGTCAATTTAAAAGAAATATTTTACTGCCAATCTAGATACATAATTAAGAAATGACCTTCTATCTTATGAACGATTGACATTTTTAAAGATATAAGCTCATCCCGATGTTACATTCATCAAGACCTTTCATTTGAGTACCCACATCACTTTTTCATATATTTTATATACATATGATATATTATATATATGTATATATGAAAAATGCATGTAGGTACTCAAATGAAAGCTCTTGATGAGTGTAACATCGGGATGAGCTTATATCTTTAAAAAGGCCAATAATTAAAAAATGACCTCGTATCTCGTGAACTATTGACATTTTTAAAGATATAAGCTCATCCCGATGTTAGACTCATCGAGACCTTTCATTTGAATACCCACATTAATTTTTCATATATTTATATATATTATATATATGTATATATGAAAAATATATGAAAAATGCATGTGGCTACTCAAATGAAAGGTCTTGATGAGTGTAACATCGGGATGAGCTTATATCTTTAAAAATGTCAATAGTACACAAAATAAAAGGTCATTTCTTAATTATTGACATTTTTAAAGATATAAGCTCACCCCGACATTAAACTCATCGAGAGCTTTCATTTGAGTACCCACATCAATTTTTCATATATTTATATATTATATATATATATATATGTATATATGAAAAATATATCAAAAATGCATGTGGATAATCAAATGAAAGCTCTTGATGAGTGTGACATCAGGATGAGCTTATATCTTTAAAAATGTCAATAGTTAAAAAAGTATAGTGCAATTTTACAAAAGTCATTATTTAATAAAGCAAAATTTTATTCATTTATAGTTCACAAGTCACAAAGTTGCTAATTATTATTATTATTAATTTCAAAAATTTTTTTCTTTCGAATCAAATTAATTTTTTTTAGTAATATATGCATGCAATTCCGAAGAAATAGATAAAATTTACTATTATCTAAAAATTAACCAGCCAATGGATTGTTTAAACCGTTTAGTCTCTTTGTTTCTTACAATGGCGGAGTCCACCAGAGGGAAAGAAAATATTAAGCTAAAAAAGGACGGTTGTTTGCTGATGAAAAAGAAAGAGGGATGATATGACGTAGATATGTATCACGCACAATGCAAAGGATCGTGGGAGCGTACTTATACAAGATCTCACGTCTGGCATTCCCGTCTAGGGGAATTAAAAACTTTACGACGGTTCTCATTTTCTTTTTATTTTCATTTTTTCCCCTAAAATTCAATTTAACCTCCATTTTTTGGTCCCCCGTTAAAAACTGTAAAACCTAAATATCAAATAAAAATAATGAGCAATTAAAAGCAGAGTGTGTGAATTGAGAAAATTAAAAGACAGATGTTATAAGCTGAAAGCGGAGATCGGTGTGACTGAATAGAAAACGAGTACGAGGGTGCTCTTCAGCTTCAGTATCACACTTGTAATGATAGCCTTAGGGAGGCTTGCTAATTTTAGTTTAAATTACGTGTTAAATGCCTGTGGCTCTATTTACCGCACAACTTTCTCATAGACAGAGGGTCTGTTTGCTCCCATTTAATCATCGGTTCTTCAGAACATCAATCAAGCAATCGGCAATTTACTATTTGCTACTTTGCCACTTTTGAGGTTAAAATTGCGATAGGGACAAAAAATTTGTCACTTTGATCGGGTATTTCATTTAATTCATTTTACAATTTTAATTTAATGCATTTTAATGAAATCAGAGAGATCGAAATAAATTTTTTATTAATTAAAAAATTACAAAATATTTTTTTTTTAATTAAAAAATAACAAAATATTTTTTTCTATTAAAAAATTACAAAATATTTTTTATTAATTAAAAAATAACAAAATATTTTTTATTAATTAAAAAAATTACAAATTAAGTATTTAGACATTTTAAAAATTAATACAACCTTTTTTTCATAGTTTGATAAAAAAAATAAATTTTAATATTTAAAAAAAAATCCATCAATATTTTTTTTATCTTCTAAAAGTTGAATTTTTTGATAAATTCTTTCTATAATAAATAATATATTAAAAAAATTTTTAAATTCTTTTATAAAAGGTAATTTTTTTAAAAGGTAATTAAGTGATTAATTTTATTTATTTAAAATTAATGTTAATAATTTATTATTTTTTATTTTTTACTTCAGGATTTATTAACAAAACTTGCAAATAAAATAATCTTTATTAAAATTTGATTTAATATTCCAGTCAAATTGTTTGGAAAATAATTAATATTTACAAACTTAAATTTTAAATAAATTATTTGAAGTATTTATAAGTAATTTTAAAACACAATAGCTGCAAAATTTTTATACCAGATTTTTTTTTAGTATTGTTGCATTTTTTATAACTTTAAAGCTTAATTTCAAGTATTTTTTCTTAAAAATATTTATATTCAAGTAATTTTTATTTATAAATTAAATTTTTTATTAATTAGGCGTACAAACCTTTTTTTTAACAAGAAAAATTTTAAAAAATCTTTTGAACTCAAATTTATTCCAGTGAATAAAACAATTTTTTTTACTCCGAAAAATTTGGATTTTTTTTTAACAGAAAAATCCGAATTTTTCACATTGTAAAGTTGAGATTTTTATTTATTTATTTTTTAAAGTCTTGGTTAATTTTATTGGACAATGTGGCGCACCCACTTTGGCGCATTACTTGATTCTCGGTCGACGTTACGGCGGGAGCACCCAACCGTGCTTCCACTTCTTGGTGCCCTCATACTCAGTCCCACCTGACCTCTCTTTCTCTCTTTACCTCTTTAGCTCCTCTCCTCTCTTCTCTATTACTCGCAAATCGCATATTCATACATAAATATATATATATATAGATATAGCCGCGAGTCCTTCTATTCTGTTTAACTTGTTATTGTCCACCCGCACCCGCTCCCCTCCCGAATAAGTTAACGGAGCACTTTTGTTTACTCAACATGTCACAACTCATAACTTATTATAATTCTAATTCTAATTTTTAGCTATTTTGACACTCCACAATAGTCTTTGCTAATTGTCATGTCGCGATTTCAAGATTTTTTTTTTGGTCAATATAATAAATATCAATATTAGTTTCTTTTTAGAATGGAATATTTAGTTTTGTAAGTTTTATATTTATGTTCATTCATTCTTTAGGAGTTAATTAGTGGTAGGATTGTAGTTTAATGAAATAATTGTTTGATTGTATGTAATATGTAATCATGATTTTTGTTATTTTGTTTCAGGTAAGTTTTACCTTTTTCATTGGTTGCTTCGTCATGCTTGCACCGTTTCTGTAAGTAATGATAATGGAATTAAATTTGTTAATGAAACTTGGAGGAACATGTAATTTTATTTTTTTTTTTTTTTTTTGGAGGGTTTAGTGTTTCATAGGTTTTATTATTTTGTTTTTTGAACTTCCCGCGTCAAAATTTTTAGTAATAGAAAACGTTGGAATTTTTTTTTGTCAAATTTTAATATAATAATAATAATCATTTTGATTTAAAATTATTTTTTTTTTTCACATAAAGAATTATTATTTGATATTTTAAATAATAACAAAATTTTTTAGTCAAGATTATTGTTATAAATTAAAAAAAATATATTTAGTCAATTTTTTTGGAAAAAAAGTTTATTTTTGTGTTTATTAGAGCTTCAAATTTGACTTGAAATATCAATAATAATATTTTACTTTATTAAACAATAACATTTGTTAAATTGCATTGTATCTTCTTAACTATTGACATTTTTAAAGATATAAGCTCATCTTGATGTAACATTTATCAAGAGCTTTTATTTGAGTACCCACATACATTTTTCATATATTTATATATGTTATATATATGTATATATGAAAAATATATCAAAAATGCATGTGGGTACTCAAACGAAAGCTCTCGATAAGTGTAACATCAGAATGAGTTTATATCTTTAAAAATGTCAATAGTTCACAAGATACAAGGTTATTTCCTAATTATTGACATTTTTAAAGATATAAGCTCATTCTGATGTTACACTCATCAAGAGCTTTCATTTGAGTACCCACATGCATTTTTCATATATTTATATATATTATATATATGTATATATGAAAAATATATCAAAAATGCATGTGGGTACTCAAATGAAAGCTCTTGATGAGTGTAACATCGGGATGAGCTTATATCTTCAAAAATGTCAATAGTTCACAAGATACAAGGTCATTTCTTAATAATGTATCTAGAAATAGACCTTTGCAATGACACTAAATTTCACTAAAAAAGCCGATTTTATTATACGACTATCCTGGACACAAAATTTCTCTTATTCTATTAATATAGATTAATTTTTCTGAATTTAAAATATTAAATAATAATTCTTATAAATATAATAATAATTTAAAATAAATATTTTAAGATCTAACTTCACTAAATTAAGAAAAAAAAAATATTTTTTTGACCAAAAAAATTTCAAGAATCAAGGTAACAATATATTCCAACAATTGTCTCTCCGTAAAACCAAAAAAAATCACACGGTGAATATATACCTCCATAATATATATACGTATGCATCACATAAAAGTATGTTAGCGTCTATAATATAAGAGAAAAAACAACGTTGGTTAGTTTAGTTCGAGGTGTGCTCATGTAGATAAGCTCCGTTAATGACCGGACGCTTGTTCACCCAGCCAGAACTCGCGAACTCCCCTCGAGCCTCGATCCCACCTCCACCGCATCAATGTTTTTACCTCCAAAGTTATCCTATACCATACCTATACTACATACCTATATAATACCGTTTGTAGTTACTCATATTACGTGCAAGAGAAACGCCGAAGAATAAGAAAAGATGGACGTACATATATATAACAGACATATGTTATATATGTTGGTCACAAAATGATCAAAGTTGACAAAAGTCTTCTTGATTCTTTGTCTCATTGTTACCCGGCTTTTTCAAATTTATTTTTTTTCTCTTAATTATTTCTCTTAACCTTTTTTTTTTTTCATTTTATTTTATACTTTTATTCCGTCTCTTTGTCATGTAATCAGGACAATTGTTACTTGAAAGTATTAAAGTGAAAAGTATATACAATAGTACTTTTATTTTTGAGGCTTTAGTTTTGTTGGAAAGCTTAAATTTTTTTATTAAACTTAAAAAAAAAAATAATTTCATATTTTTTTTTAATTTAAGAATTTATAATTTAATTTTTTTTTCATTTTTCACTCCAAAAATTCAAAAACTTTTTTAATTAAATTTAAATAATAATAATAATAATAATAATAATGGTGATAAATCAATAAATTTAATTAAAAAAATTGTAAAAATTTAAGTAAAAAAATATATATATAAATAATTATCTAATTAAAAAAATAAAAAATACAGTTTAAAGTCATGAATAATTAATTATTTATAATATTTTGATAAGATAGATCAATTGTCAACAAAGACAACAAGCTACTAGATAACTATGTCCAAGTAATATAATAATAACGCAAGTAATGTGTTCATGCAGAGTGAAGAAAACGATAGATAAGAGAGAATGTAAAAAAGAACCGGGGAGAGACCTCTTTTTCAAGCTTTATGCCTCGGTAACTTCACCGTCGTTTTCTTCGACGGCAAAAGTCCGTTACGTAATAATGAATCCGTTGCAGATGCTTTCATGATCGACGCTATGATTTCTCAAGCTTAAAAAATTACGATAAATAATAAAGATGGGTCAATTAGCATTGATTTTTGACCTACTCCGCCGCGATTCTCTAATATTATTATTATTATTATTATTATTATTAATAATAAAAATTAAAAAATCATAAATTTTGATTGGTGAAGTTTTGATTTATAATTAAAAATATTATTGTCTTCACCGAATAAAATGTAAAGTATTACAAACACGTCTGAAGACCGATACTGATGGCTCCGGAAGCGAACAGTTGTCTGACAATAATGTACTCGAGTACGAAGCAACTTGTGAATGGCTTCCGGACTTCATTTAATATTATATATAAATATCGTAAGTGAAGAAAGAGTAGAGCCAAGCTTATATTAAGTATATCAGGAATCAAGAGATTCTCCCTTTATAAGTAGCTATTATCGCGAGGATAGTAGGACACTTCGGTCTACTAGTCTAATAGTTATACTTTTATTTACTTTTTTTTTTTTAAGTGTAACTTTATTTTTATTCTATTAAATAATTACCTCATTTTTACTTTCTTTGCATTGCATTAGCTTAGTTTCAGTCTAATTATTTTATCGCTGTTGCGTATTTTTATTGCTAATTGCGCGTGATTTTTAGTCGTTAAATAGATTAACCCAACCAATAAATCGATGGTTTAGATTGTTGTTGTTATTAATTATTATCTTTAATAGAGTTTTTAAATTTATTTATAAAATTAGTCATACTTTTAAAAATTTCTGAAAGAAAAAAAAAGTAAACCTATATTATTGAGTGAATAAAAATCCCTATTTCTAGATACATAATTAAGAAATGACCTTGTATCTTGTGAACCATTGACATTTTTAAAGATATAAGCTCATTATGACATTGCACTCATCAAGACCATTCATTTGAGTACCCACATCAATTTATTCATATATTTTATATATTTATATATTTCACAAATACCATATATATATAAAATATATGAAAATTGCCATGTGGGTACTCAAATGAAAGCTATTGATGAGTGTAACATCGAAATGAGCTTATATCTTTAAAAATGTCAATAATTAAGAAATGACCTTGTATCTTGTGAAATATTGACATTTTTAAAGATATAAGTTCATACCGATGTTACCCTCATCAAGACCTTTCATTTGAGTACCCACATCAATTTATTCATATATTTTATATATTTATATGTCAATAATTAAGAAATGACCTTGTATCTTGTGAAATATTGACATTTTTAAAGATATAAGTTCATACCGATGTTACCCTCATCAAGACCTTTCATTTGAGTACCCACATCAATTTTTCATATATTTTATATATTTATATATATTATATATATGTATATATGAAAAATATATCAAAAAATGCATGTGGGTACTCAAATGAAAGTTCTTAATGAATGTAACATCAGGATGAGCTTATATTTTTAAAATCGTCAATATTTAAGAAAATACAATGCAATTTAACGAAAGTCATTATTTAAAAAAGCAAAACTTTACTTAATTTTTAAAATAAAATTTTGAATTTAAACTTTGATAAATTAAATTATTACAAACAAAAATCTAATGAGATAATAATAAGAATAATATTTTATTTTTATGAAAATTGTTATAAAAAATTTAATAACTTCTCAAAAAAAATAAAAAAAAATCCCCTAGATCGTAATATTGATATTATTTCACTTTGTCATCTAAAAAACGTTTTTTATAGTCTGTAATAACCATAAAATTCAGTAAGTGAAGTGACTAATCATAATTTCTTGCTAGTTGAACAAATCCGAGGCGACAAAAGTTCTAATAAAAATAAAAAAAAATTAAAAATCAGTATAAATTTTCTCATATTAATTTAGTTTGCGGTATTTTTGTTGTTGGTTTTGTTGGTCTATCCTTCAGCCACTTCCGTTAGCCCTCTCAAGCTGAATCCTCGGGGCTTCCGGTGGTCTTACTACACTTACTACGGAACGTGTTTCTTCCCCTTCCTCAGTCCTTCCGGTCCTTTCTATCACTCTCTCAGTGTCCTTTACTCTTTTCTCTTTGATCTACTTCTTTATCTTGTAATTACTTATTTATAATTATTATTACAATAATGACCCTTTTAAATAAAACATTTAAATAAAACCCGGAGCAATTATCATCCGCAGAATCAACCGAAAATTTACTTTAAGAGGAGAAGAGAAGAGATACGTAACAGGCAGCGTGAGAATAACCTGTACCGAGATAATTTTACCTGTAGGCGCCACTTCCTCTTTTATTTATACACATCACTTCTTCTTCGATTCTTGCTCGGTCACTCTTAACTTCCGGTGACCTCGTAAAATCGGTTGTGGCACTGAACTTCCTCTAAGTAGAAAGAAGAAAGACAAGAAGAAATTTTTTAAAAATATATTTAATGTTTAATAGGGAGAAAAGATTTTTGTTTTATCACTAACAACCTGTTCTGTCGGATGTAATAGGCAAACATAGATAAATATTTTATTAATACATAAATATTGTAATTCATAATTCATAATTCATTATTTTTTTTTTTTTTTTTTTTTTTTTTTTTTTATTACAGTAGTATATTGATGTGATATATGTAAAGGATATCGGAAAATCCCGTTAGGCTTGTATGCTAATATCAGTTCATTAAGACGACAGCTAATTACAAGCTATTCATTCGGTAAATTATCATGATCGATTGATCGATCAATTACCGGCCAGTAGGGCCAGATCAATCAAATGTTTACCTTTTTATAAATTTACAAGATAATAATCGTTAAAATACTAATTTTTGTAATTTATTATTATTATTATTATTATTATTATTATCGCATAAGATTTTTGTTTGTAATAATTTAATTTATTAAAGTTTAAATTCAAAATTTTGCTTTATTAAATAATAATTTTTGTTAAATTGCATTGTACTTTCTTAAATATTGACATTTTTAAAGATATAAGCTCATTCCGATGTTACACTCATCAAGAGCTTTCATTGGAGTACCCACATGCATTTTCATATATTTTTAATATATGTCATATATATGAATATATGAATATATGAAATATATGAAAAATTGATATAGGTATTCAAATGAAAGGTCTCGATGAGTGTAACATCGGGGTGAACTTATATCTTTAAAAATTTCAATAGACGACAAAATACAAGGTCATTTTCTAATTATTGACATTTTTAAAGATATAAGCTCATCCCGATGTTACACTCATCGAGACCTTTCATTTGAGTACCCACATCAATTTTTTTATATATTTATATATATTGTTATATATTATATATATGTATATATGAAAAATATATCAAAAATGCACATGGGTACTCAAATGAAAGCTCTTGATAAGTGAAACATCATCATGAGCTTATATCTTTGAAAACGTCAATATTGAAGGAAGTACAGTGCAATTTAACAAAAGTAATTTAATATTATTTTTATTAATTGATAAAAATCCCTCAAAAAAATTAAATTTAATTTTTCAATAATAAATTTTAACCAATATTATTATCATCTGAATCAAGATGAAGAAACTTATCCATAATAATAAATATAAAGTAATCAGCGTCGATTTATTCCTTTAAATTTGCATAAATTTATTTTTTATTAAAAAATTTCAACCTCGGGAAACCTCAGGTATCCAAGCTCTTCGTGGGAGTGTCTATCAAATTTTAGTCTGTTATGAAATCTTATAAAAAAAAAATTTATCCTTCAAGAAATCTCTAAAATTATATTTTCCAAAATTTCATTTTAAAAAAACTCATCTACTCTAAAATAAATCATCCCTTCTTCTACAATCTAAATTTCATGAATGAACTCGAAAAATTCATTAATAAAAACGGAATCCTCGAAACACAAAAAGTATCGGATTTATTGGTAAAGCATAAGATTGTATGAATGAACTTGTTCTCTCTCGCTATAGTAGAGCCATCCACACACACTAACAAATACATATGAGTCGTACGAATAGTATAGAAGCGGATGTCGGTCGCGGCATGGCCACAAAGAGCTAAGCGGTCCTGGCGTATACCATACATTACACCAAACAACACAACTACATATATCCACCCAGTATACTCCACACACAGGCCCAGAGAGTAGAAAGACAGGTGCGGTGTTGCGCATGTGCGTGAATCGTCGAGAGAGTATTCATTCATAAAACCGACACTGAATATACACATATATCGAATAATAACAACAATAATAATATGGTACAAGTAGGAGAACCTTAGTTGAGCGTTACTTCAGATCTGTTTCCCCTCCAGTCCTTTTAAAACACACATTTCTCCTCTCCCTTCCTTCCTCCCGACAAGCTGTATGTCTCTCCTCTCCCTCCTCTTTCCTCTGGTTCTTTCAGAGTCTGAGATGGTTAACTTTAACGTCCAACCAAGCACTTTAGTTTGTATTTTAGTTCGCTTCACCACACGCGCTGCCGCGCTACCCGACCTTCGGCCAGCTTTCTCAAAAATTTCATTCAAATTCAAAAAAACATTTTTTCAATTTCAAATTTCCCGCCAAAATTAAGCGCAATTTAATTTTTTTTTATTCCGAGCTTGTGTCAGTGTTAAATCAACTTCCGGTTGGTTTTTATGTTTACAAGTGCGGATATATCACTGCAGTGAAGTTACAAGTGCCAATATATAACATTACGCATTTATTTGTGCCCCCTCTCTTTAAAAAAAAATTACACCTCCCCTCTCCAATTTATATTCTTCTTGGGTGAAAAATCCGATGTAAACAACACTAATAAAGAGTTTTTAGTGGTGCGGCTACACTACAGATGGTGTTACAGAGTGGGGGTGGTAGTTTGGGGGGCGCTGTTTGACACTAGAGCTGTTATTTTTCGTATTTTGGTCGTTTGGTCATTTAGACTTTAGTTATTACGCAAGCCAAACCAGTACTGAGGAAAGAAGAAATGGAAATAGAACGGATTTTATGAATTGATTGCTAACACATGCTTCCAATCGTAGTTTTAATAATTATTATTGGAATATTGGGAAGAAATAATTGTTAAGATGATTTGAAAATTTTTGAAAAATAGTTTAGATTTGAACTATTTATATTTTGACAGCTTGCAATGAAATAGTTTCGACGCAATATGGGATAAATAAATAAATATACGCTCCTGACGCATGTTTAGTTGAATTGTTATTATGGACGATAGTTTATTATGAGACGTTTGTAATATAACGTAAATCGCTGATTGAGATAATTAAATGTTTAGGGGGATTTTAATAAGTTTGTTGTCGGATTTTTTATTTAAATAAATACAAAAAATAGTTAACTGATGTACGTCGACTACGGAGGCGACACGCAACACGTCGGAATGGGAATCAAGGCCATGAAATCTTTCAATAGGCCAAGAGGTAAACTTATAACTCACTTTTTTAGATTTTAGGTGAAAGTTTTTTAGTTTTGGATGATATTTCAGACACTGGGGATATAACAATTGCAGTTGTTTGAAATTATGGGGAAAAAATTGGAAATTTAAGCTTGTTTATTAAGCTTTCAGATTTTTTATACGCTTTACAGAATTATTATAAACTATCATATTCAAAAGTTATTTGAAAAATAACTATCAAAAGTGTGATAGTTTGCATTTTTATGAAATCTTTTAAGATTTTTTTTCAAATAAATAAAAGAAATGGAAAATTTTTAAGTTAAAAATTTGATTAGATATGAAAATCGAAGCTTATTTAATAAGCTTTCAGATGCATTTTGCAGAAAATTGATAAGTTATCACATTCAAAAGTCATTTTGAAAAAAAAACATCAAAAGTCTGATATTTTGCATCATTCTGTGCAATCTTTCAAGACTGACATTAGATAGGTGGAAAATTAGAGAATTTTTGGTGAAAAAAATTAATTAGATATGGAAATTAAAGCTTATTTAATGAACTTATAGATGCACTTTGCAGAAATTTGATAAGTTATCACATTCAAAAGTTATTTAAAAAAGAACCATCAAAAGTCTAATATTTTACATAATTTTATAAAATTTTTCAAGAATGAAATTAAATAGGTACAAAAGTAGAAAATTTTTGATCAAAAAAATTAATTAGATATGGAAATTGAAGCTTATTTAATAGGCTTTCAGATGCATTTTGCAGAAATTTAATAAGTTATATCATTTAAAAGTTATTTAAAAAAGAATCATCAAAAGTCTAATATTCTGGATTTTTCTAATAATTAATTAATAATTTATCTAATTATTGTCATTATTTCTAAAACTATCTGACTGATATGGTTCATCTTTGAACTTAACCTTGAAAATCCTCCAAAAAATAACTCTACCAAGTTTCCATTCACAATTTTGGACAATATTATAAAACACAAATACATAAATAATCATTTCGGACCGAGTGTATTTTTGGACCCAACGGAGCAAGCAGAGTTGAAATTTTCTAAATGACAGTTTAAAAAGTAAAATTTCTCGAAAATCTCCTAATAATACAATAATTCACGGAATTAAATCACATGTTGATGATATAAATCGAGATCGATATTCCTAGGAGCGGATAGTTATGAAAATACGCGGTAAATATAACTTTATTCGATTATTAGATGGATTTCCGGGGGCGATTCGATGCTTGTCGCATTATATTAACGCAAGCTGCTCGTCAACGTCGTGTGCATGGTTAGACTTTTATTTTTACGTTTGGATAAAATTAGGGCGCACAAGAAACAAGAACGATGCACGTGCAGCGCTGAAAAACTTACAATATACATATTTATATCTATATATATGAAGTATATAGTATATAGTATTGCCATTCCGTGAACATTAAGTATCAACTCATGGAATTCACTATTTGTGCACCGCATGTGTGTCAATTATAAGAATTTTGACATTTTTTTTGGTAAATTAAGCGGCCCTATAGAACAAGTGTTCCCTAAAGGCCGTAAGTTTATTATAAAAAAAAATATTTTTTTAATAAAAAAAAATTTTTCTAAATTACGAAAGACTATTTTTGTTAATGATGATATTGATATTGACTCTGTACAACTTAAACATAATTTTAAATAATTAAAAATTGAAAAAAAAAATTAACTTGACTCAAGAGAAAAATTCTTGAATCAAGAAAGATTTTTCTATTTAAAAGAAGACAGTAAAAATTCTCCAAAATGAATTTTCTGGATCAAAAATTTTTCTCTTTAATCAAGTTAATTTTTCTCCTTCAGTGTAATTAATACATATATCGATACTGTCATTTTAATACGTCGTATCCCACATTTAGAAAACTTTACAGCAGACGGTAAAAACAGTTAATTTTTAACATTGATTAAATTATTTGACCTTTAAATTTTTAATACGACTCGCGCATAATATTGTTGTGATTATATTTTTATAAAAAAAAGTCAATATGTCAAATTTTGTGAGGTATTTTTCCATCAAAATCTTAGTATCGATGCGTCGATAAATTAGCTCCAACTGTAATAACAATTGGTTCAATCGGGTCGTGTGCAATTTTTAATATTTACATAGGTCAAATTATAGGTATATGTATTCAATGTATTCAACCGTAAAACAATACTCTATTCATTGTAATCATGTTCTCTATTATTACCAATACGCAATTTTAAGTCGCTAAACTTATCATTTTAAAATGACTTCTGTTTGCAATGGATTTAATATCAACAGAAAAAAAACAACCATTTTTATTAACCTACTTTTTGGTATTATTAGTTTTAATTCATTGGAACATCCATTTCTTCTTCTCATTATCTGAAATTACTCTTCATTTTTAATCAAATCATTTTCCAGCTTTTATTCATATTATATTTATAATCAAATTTAAACTTCTTCTGAGATTAAAGTCATACTTGATTCCATTTGAATAATTTCTGCTTAAACAAGTTAAACTTTTAATTTTATGGCGCTATTTCCATAATTATAGAATTTTTTCAATGTTGGGTCATAAATTTGTGATTTGATTGTAAAAATTTTGGATGAATAAAATTCTTTGGATTGTAAAGAAATAGAAGATGTATGAGAAAGAGTTTCAAATTCGGCTGAAGCGTTAATATTTAAAAAAGAATCATGTTACTGTTGTCCAAAATTGGGGTGGACTTTTAACCCTAATAATCTATACAGAAGCTATTAAATAGGTTCTTTTTTAGTCAATATATAAGAAGCTTAAAAAACGCCCCGCAATATAATTTAAAACCTATTCTGCTTATTAGAACATCTAATCCTTAATCAGCTTAATAAGAGTGGTTAGAAGTGGAAAATGTGTAAAGAGAGAAAAATAGTAGTATTTATTATAATAGAAAATTAAAATAAAAAGCGTACATTTTTTTTCAAAATTGGTTAATAAAGAGTTGATGATTTAAGAGAAAAATGGTTGGAACAATAGTTGTAGAGAATAAAATAATAGCTACAATAATATTCATATAATTACATTAAATAATATTATTATACCTTTGTGTGACCTAGACAGTACAAATTTGATTCAAAAATTAAATTTATAACCAAGTCTAAGAATACAACAAACATATAACTTAATTACAAAACATCAATTGTTAAAATCATATTCAAAAATTCGAGACAGGCTACACGGAAAAAAGAAAAATTACATTATAAATAGTAATAAGTGTCCCGTCGTATTTAAAACTAGAAAAATTACAGTTCTAAATAAAATTTTTCTAAATTCAAACTTTGAATGTTAATTTTCAGAGCTTTCAATGTAATTCTTCCAAAATCTATAATAATTTTTCCAGTCTTTTATACGGAGCGCCAAGTTACATTTTATAATGTAATTTTTCTATTTTTCTTTTTTCCGCGTAGAACAACCTGAAATTAATTTCTCATAATTATCCAAATTAATTTACTTGTATTATAATTTATAAATATAGCTGTAGAGAATTTAATTTTGAGCAATATTTATGAAGATATACTTATTTTTTTATAGAAGCTACAGTATGACATTTTTGGAAATATGCAATTCAAAAAAACGACTGTAGTTTTTAGAATTTTGGTTTTAGAGTAAAATTTTGAACCAAAAATTGTAGAACAATAAATTTTGGTATCAGAAAATTTTCGTGTTCACTATATTAGACGTTATAACTATTTTTTATCAAAAAATTACACTTTTGACTTGATTGAAGATGATTAAACTCTATAAAATAATTTTTTCGGTTCAAAAATTGTTCTCTAAGCTCAAATTAATTTTTCCATCAGTATTTAACTTGCTGAGACTATAAAACAATAATCAGTAAGTAAGAGCAAGATATAATATCATAAAAATGTTTGCTGGCAAGATGGAACACACGGCAACAATCCAAACGTGACTTGTAAGCAAAAGGAGCTAGAGCTTGGTTTGTCAGAGGATTCCCAAGAGGTTGCCGGCACTGCATCAACAAAGTCCTCATACTCATACTCGGTTGTGGTATGGCCCGTGCTAAGGTAGAACACGCCTTCCATAACAATTGTCGACACATTCTTAGAGCTGAGGGAATCGAGTTTACCAATCTCGGTGGCAGTTCGACACCATTTTATTTAAATATATATTCATCATTTATTTATCATTTATACAATACTCGGAAGTCGTATTTATTCAGTTGGCTGATGGCTGATAGTTGTTGATGGGTGATGATGCACTGGTTGTTATCACCAACTGTAACAACCAACCGATACAAACTGATAAAACAAGAAAGGCTAACCAGCGATGACAATTATGACTAACTAACTGAAAAATGATAATTGGTCCAGTATCAGTATCTGGACGATTTTACGATTTTATCAGCCTACTGATGGATCATTCCGACCACAAATATGTATTCTTACCACGCCTCTTTACTTGCTAAGGACAAACTAACATGTGTTGGTGTTATTTTCTATATTATATTCGCTGTGGTGGTTACTTTATACAGACACCATAATGCAAGATATAACATATAACATATAACACAATCTCTTGGATTGTAGCTCAGGAAGTCGTGGCATTATCACAACAGCACACTCGGACTGAGTATCTCGCTGAAACACGCATTTTACGATTACTTTATACGAGTTACCAGCAAATCAAATATATTAACTGTATTATTTATTCCCGCTTTTTTATAAAGATAATTAGAAAGTGTTATTATTTTTTTTTTTTTTAGATAATAAACCTGTAATAATAAAATTATTATTATTATTATTATTATTAAAGTTATAAAAACAGCCATTTTAACTTAATAATAATAATCATTTGATATTTAACTGAGAATTTTTATTTTTAAAATTTGAACAAGTTTTCTTCTTTGTTGAGATATTTTAAAATTTTAACTAAAATATTGAAAATATAAAATTGATAAGGATTTAATTAGAAAATTAAATTCTCTGTAAAAAATTCTCATTTTTTTTTAATTTTTGATATTTAAGCCAAAATTTTATTTTTTAAATCTTAAATGATTTTTTTTCTTTGTTACGATTTTTTGGAAATTTTAACTAAAATATTGAAGATTTGATAAATTTGATGAAGATTTTTTTAATAAAAAATTTAATTCTCTATAAAAAAAAGTTCACTTATGATTTTTTTTTTATTTTTGATTTTTAACTCAAAATTTTGATTTTAAAATCTCAACATGAGATTTCTTGATTTTTTTGGAAATTTTGGCCAAAATATCGAGAATATAATAAAATTGATAACCTTTTTTTGTAGATAATTAAATTTCCGACAAAAAAGATTTTTTATGAACTTTTTATATTTAACCCAAAATTTTTTTTTTTTAAATAATAAGTATCTTAACTTAAAAAAACTTTATTGTATCTTTTACAAAAATAAAATAATAAAAATTTTATAAGTATCTTAACTAAAAAAAAAACTATAAAATATTATTAACTTTATTATTATTAATACTTAAGAAAAAATAAATATTAAAAAGTTTATTATTAATGTTATTAATATCGCTAAATTTTTTTGTTATTATTGTTATTATTATAACTTAAACATTTCAATACTTGATTAAGTAAAAAGCTTTTAAATTTATTGGCTAATTTAATTCTGTATTTCCGCTAATGTACTTAACTATAAGAGTTAATAATTACATTGAGTGTTTTTTTTTAATCTAATTTTTTTGCTCTTTTCTATAATCGGAACAAAGAGATCATGAACATTTAAATTTTTAAATAGCAGTCTTTAAAATATTTAACTGTTCAATCTTACTTAAAAGCGATTTAAAATTAAGAACTATTTAATATTCTTTAAATTGTCTAAATTTATACTGTCACAATTTAATTTTAAAAATGAAAAGTATCTCTTGCTGAGTTTTTGTCCAAAAATGAAATTAAAATTTATTTATAAATTTTAATTGTTAACTCATTATATTTCTTCAATAATAATAAATAAATATATAAGTAATAAAGAATAAATAAGCACCAAAAATTAAAAGAATGATTTAAAATTTAATGTTTCTTTCAAATTTGAGAAAAAATATTTTTCTGTATCAAAAAATTGCTTTTAAGGCAAAAAACTCTATAATCTTTATTAAAAAAGAACCTTAACTGCATTAATTTAGCATCCGGCCGCGAATAAAAATGTTGAAAAATAAAAAAAAAAGGTTGTGAGCGTATTTAAAAAATGGAAACAGACATGAGACACGTGCTAAGAGACTTCTCATCAGCTTAAGACCCTTTTTAAAAAGTCTTGATCAGTGTTTTAAGCCCAACAGCAGTAGCCCAACTGCGCCAGCTGGCAACGGCGGGCATGTGGTTTGAGCCCTGAGGTCAAATGCGACACCAATGATCTTAAAAGACATGAATACATTATTAATAACAGTGTTTTCCCCGAACACCAACCAACCGTTTTAAATAATTCCTCCGAATAAGGCTCTGGAGAAGAAAAATATGATGATAATTTTGAGTTTTTTTTTTTGTTAAGGACAATATCGAATTAACGCGTGTTCGGGATTAAAGCATGACAGTTACGTAAACCTCCACCTGTTGCGTGAGGCTTCATCAGTTTCTCGTTAGAGTCGTTAGTGTGGATGTATCGGTTGAAGCGCTGTCGGGGTTGTTGTTGATGGGTTAGAAAAATAGCCGCTTATTTTACTATTGCTATTATATCGAGGGGCGAGTAACCCTAGGTCACTGTTTTGGTTGTACGCCCTCCTGACGCATAATAAATACACTGGAGAGTAATGTAAGCAGGGAGAGCCGGCTGCAGATCTTAAAATTACTAAATTTAAACTCGAGTGTATTTTCTCCGTCCAGGATGTTGATCTTACCGAGAGCTTTGTGTCATGGATTTTGTAATTCTCGATCAGTTTTTTTAGTCTTGAAAATTTTTAATTGGCCAATTTTTGGACACTGAAAAAAAATACATTTTTGTTATTATATATATGTTAAAAAAAGTATTTAGAACTTTGAAACTCGAAAATATAAAAAAAAAAAAAACCTACTCTGGGATTCGAACCCTGACTCTCCTGAGTGTTAAATTAACAGTGATGCCTCTGCGCCACGCTAAAAAATTAAGGTAGCTCTTTTTCGAAAAATTTTTTTGTAGAAAATTTATATAATGTACACGCTTTTGATTAGTGAGAAAATAAATTTAAAATTCAATTGCAAAGCCCTTCAAAACTACAATTGAAATCAATGCAAAAAAGTAATTAATTTTATAATTTTTTTAAGGATCATAAAAATGACTCAGTAATAATGATAAATTTAATATAGAGAAGTTTGAATATTTCTTTAGTAATTAATATAAAAAAAAAAAAACTTACTCTGGGATTCGAACCCTGACCCTTCTGAGTGTTAAATTAACAGTGTTGCCTCTGCGCCACGCTAAAAAATTGAGGTAGCTCTTTTTGAAAAAATTTTTTTTTAGATTGGTGAGAAAATAGATTTAAAATTCAATTGTGAAGGCCTTCAAAAATGCAATTAAAATCAATGCAAAAAATTAATTTATTTTCTTTTAAATTAAATAATTTTTTTAAGAATCATAAAAATGACTCAATAATAATAAATTTAATATAGAGAAGTTTAAATATTTTTTAAGTAATTAATTAAAAAAAAATCAGCTTTTAAATTTCAGTGTCACATTTTAGAGGCGAATTAAAATAATACAAAGAGTAGAAAAAAAACTCCGATAAACATTAAAAACTAACCATGTTGTGGTGATAGTATAATGAATTAACAAAAATGCAAATAGATGCAAACTAACACTGACAAATGTCATTGTGTCATAGAGGTCAAGGGTCGTATTTGCATTTTATTCAATGGCAATCTCAATCGGGAATTGTTTAACTTAACCGAATTATGATATTATATTATTTAGCCTAAAGACAATATAAAAAATTATAACATATATTTATATATTGGCGAAATTCTGACGGTTGTAATATAAAAAATATTTGCTTTCATGATGCACCTGCACCTGCGGCAGTTGCGTCCCTCGTTTTTACGACGATACCTATCTACTACAACATTAGGCATGCTCTGGGGCCGTTGTTGTGTGTATTATACATTATACATACACCCTCCTACCTACTCCATGACACCTGACGCTTCGAGAGTTTTACTGTGTGAGAAATTGCTCAAAACTCCCTTCTCATATATAATACGCTACTATGTTACATTTAAATTATATTACACTACATTGCTATTAACACCGTCGACAATATATTCCTGTTAATTCACTCGTTAAATTGGATATTGCGTTCGAATATTATTATTATCATTATTCAGTACATAAATAATAAAAATAATAATCTCTTTATTATCAGCTGGATCCAATAAATTCACCGTCAATCATTTTTGCAGGCGAAATATTAAACACAGTTCTTTTTGTTTGCACTTGGATTTGGTATTAATGGGGGAGGAGGACCCTTCATGATCCGCATTCGGGCACTTCAAGTGTACATCAACAATCCGACGAGGATTAGATAGATACAATAACAAGAATTCTTTATTTCATTCAAACTACCCTTCGAAATTTTTTTAGTTACAATTTGATGGTTTTGTTCTTTTGTTCGGTAAAAAAAAAATTGCCAAAAACATGATTTAATTCTTTTAGAATTATCAAATGTTTTTTTTTTTTAATTTTATTATTATTATTATTACTAGCATTGACGTTTTTAAAGATATAAGCTCATTTCGATGTTACACTCATCACGACCTTTCATTTGAGTACCCACATGCATTTTTGATATATTTTTCATATATACATATATTTAACATATATATGAATATATGAAAAATTGATGTGGGTACTCAAATGAAAGGTCTCGATGAGTGTAACATCAGGATGAGCTTATATCTTAAAAAATGTCAATAGTTCACAAGATACAAGGTCATTTCTTAATTATGTATCTAGAAATAGAGCATTTTTTAATGCAGCCTTAATACTTATCATATTGTTATTATTAAAAAAAAAATTGAAAAAATTTTATCTCAAATAAGTAAATTATATAAAAAATTTTTCTAAAATTTCTTTAACATTTTTAAAAATTTTTAAACATTCCAAATTCATCATTTTTTTTTCAAGCAATTTATACTAAGATTCTGAATATTAACATTAATTTCATATATCCGTATTATAAACGATCAAATAGAATAGGATAATCAAGAAAAAGACATAGAATTAATATATTATTTTCGGGTCTTGTTTTTTTCTTGAGCATACGTTGAACATATGGCACCAATTTCAAATTTATGATCCATAGTTATATACAAAATAGAAGATAATTTTATATAGGCTTACAATATTAAATTATAACCCTAATTATTTCAAGAGATTATTTTCCAATAATTAATTAAAGGTTCCTTTTCTTTAAAAAGTAACGATTGTTTAGATAAAGACACTTTAAAAAAATCGAAAAACAGTTATTAAAAATAAGTTGGCAATTTTTTTGTTATAAATTAACAACAATTACTGTTTATTCCCACGATAGATGTATAATTTTTCCACATTTGCGCGTGAGGAAACCGAGCGCGACGTAAATAACACATACGGGACCACGTGTGTATTTAAAAACAATCATCATCAAGAGGGTTAAAAAAAATACAAATACAGTAGGTGTACATGCATGGACTGAAAAAATAAATGTAAAGGGGTCGTCGATAAATATTCCAATTGTTTCGAAGTAGGAACCACCGATGCCTGTCCAACGTCTCTTTCTCTTTGTTCATCCAATTCTTTCTCTTTCTGTTCCTTTTTTTCCTCGATCTCAATAATAGATAAACTTACCGTATCCCTTTTTAAAGCCACAGGTGGACTCATTGTTCAACTGATTACTTTCTATTACCGAGAACAATTTTTTTTCATTCAAATTTTACTAATTACATATTTTTTTTTAATTAACTAATCCATCAAAAACCTTTTATATGACTTAATGTAGCTATATATCACTTAATATTCCCATAAATAATTTTTTTTACTGAATTTAGTTCTAAAAGTTTCCGACAGGTGGTGCATGGTCGCTAAATATTCTCGTTATTAGAGATTTAACTTTGAAGACTTAAGTAATTAATTAAAAATTTTTTTTTAATTAATTAATCCATCAAAAATCATTTATGTTGCCATATATGACTTAATATGGTCATTAATAATTTTTTTTATTAAATTTAGTTCTAAAAATTTCCGATAGGTGGCGCATGGTCGTTAAATATTCTCAATACTGGAGATTTAAGTTTGAAGAATTAAGTAATTAATTAAAAAAAATTTTTTTTTTTTCATTATTAATAAAAATTCCGAATTTTCTAATCTTTTTTCGTGTATATTATTGTATTTTAAAGTTCTAAATTATCAATAAACTAAAAGAAAAAATTTGTATTGCAACAAGTTTGCGTAAACTGACCAAAAGTCCGATTGTCATACACAACAAGTGATACATAATTTTCTTCAAGCATAAACTTGAGCGCAATTAGTAGCAATCGCTTTGACGTTATCTTAACTGTTTTTTTTTTTTTTATTATTTTTAATTCTACTTACCTGCAGATACGATTTATGGTTCGTTCATAAAGAACTTAAAGTTTATATAATCGCTTTATTAACTATCACTATTCATCCATTGTTTTATTGGGAACACTTCTGATAAGTTCAATTCTTTAAAGTTGTTTTTAATTCATTTGATTACAGTTTTTATATTATTATCATTATTAATTCCCGCGCTTTTATAACAATAATTTCTATCTTGCTTTGTATGTATGAAACTATTTTTCTTTCACAAAAAAAATTATTTAGACGAAAAAATTTACATTAAAAAAAATATGATTATTAATTTAAAGCCAATAAAAAATGCAACAATACAAAAAAACATGGCTTGAAAAATTTTATAATTTCTATACGATTTAAATTGTTTATTAATACACAAAAAAAAAATAATTTAATTCAAAAAAAAAATTATTAAACCAAAAAATAATTTTAAAAAATTTTTAATCTGAGAATTAAACAAAATTTGTTTAGTTTAAGAATTTTTTATTTTAAATTAATTGTTTTTTTTTTTTTTTTCTAAAAAATCATAAATGCATATTTAGAATTATTCTGATCCAAAAATGTAAATCCAGGAAATAAAATAGTAATTTACAATCTTAAAAGTTAAATCTTAGTCATAGGGTCAATCCACGCATTTTTTACCATTTAATTTCGGGCCGTAAAATAGTAATAAAACTATTTTTACCCACTAGAAGCGAAATATTGAATTTAATCGAAAGTATTGAGAATGAAATGTATTTATAAAATTTGGAATGCTTCCAAATCACTCAATTATTATAAAATTGTTATTTTTCTAGTTGATGATGTAATTTATGTATAAATTTCAATTTTTTTGCAGATATTCCGGCGCAAGTACCACCTCTGACACCTGGTACAAACAAAAAAATGACCGAGGCCCTAAAAGCCTCATTTGCATCGTGGGAGAAAGAACAACTTCGTCTAAATATAACCAAAGGTAAGCAATTTTTGATAATAAAAATTGAATTTACGTTTAAATGTAACGAAAGTAACAATGCAACAAACGGTACAAGCGGTGGAAGAAATGAAAAGCTGTAAAAACTGGAGGTAAAGGCAAAATACATCCGTTGAAGGAGTAATGGGCTGATGAAAGAGTGCGTGTTCAAGTTTGTTGGTAACTTTGCGAAATAACATGTCCCTTTATATGATAAAAGAGTGAATCGGACTTGACTGGTCGTTACGGAACGATGATCCAGCCCCTTCCCAGTTCCCGCAAACGAGAATCGAAATCTCTACGAGACATTCGCCAACTGTTTCCATTTCCATGTTACCATGGATAAAATAATAAAATTATTATTATGTATATTATGTATTATACATATGTATAGCATGTTCATGTGTGCTAACACACATTTGAGTTTCCACCTTTCCTTTAGACTGTTTGCCACAATGCACCGATGAGCATGAAAAATAGGTCAGGGGGAAACAAAGAAATAGATTAGCATCATTCTGACTATTTCTTTCGTTTGTTCAATCGAGATTTTTTTTTGTTGTTATTTACAAATGCCGGCAACAAATTTTATTGCACTTTTTCATTTTTTGTTGCGTTAAAAATTGTTTTTTTCCTTTTACGGCAATTTTATAGTCTTCATTCATACTTTATACTTTTGATTCATTAACTGGAAAAGAGTTTGTGACTAAATGTATTTATTTAGAAACAATTTAACAATTAAAAATTTTTTTTAATTTCTTATAAGTTGAGATATCTTCAGATATTAATCATTATTATTTGTAATATTATATCAATAATTTTTACAATCAAACAAAATATCCTCTAATCCATAATTATTACTTTTAATTTTTTTTTTAAAGAAAAATCATTAATGTGCTTGTTCTAGTGATTTTCGTTTTTCTTTTAATAATTAACAAATTGATAATTTAAAACCATATCATCAATTTTCAGTGACAAAAATTTGAATAATTACTATTAAAATTTCTAATAACTCTAAAAGTGAACCAAAAGTTTAAAATCTCTTAGCTAAAAGCCAAAAAGCAATTCTAAAATAAATTATTTGATATTAATAAATAAATTATTAACAATTACCTAATTATGATTTCTTGCTTGCCAGAAAATATATCGTTAAAATTGATTCACATTCTAAAAATTGATCAATTTTATTTTCCTATTACCGCAGAAAAAGTCTATATATAGTTTCAAAATTGATCAATATTTATTTTTTAATCAAGACAAATTTAAAAATGAAACGTATATTTAGCGCAAATGTTCAGTATATATTTTGATCAAAGTAACTACTAATAAAAAAAAATTCATTTGAATCAAGTAAATAATTTTGAAGAACTTCATTTTCTTAATTTGAGTAGAAAATTTCTTCAACTAAGAAATTTTTCTTGGTTCAAGTAAATTTTGGTAATTATTTACATTTTTGACCATAATTAGGTGAAAAATTAACACTTAAAAATTTTTTTTTTGATTCTGCGAATTTATGATAATTTACGGCGCATTTATGATAAAAAATCTCGTGAAAGGGAAAAATAAAGATTTTAATAGCTTTTTTGCCTTTTAAAGTTGGAAAAAAAATATTAAATTTTAAGTTCTTGGATAAAATTTATATTTTATCGTTTTTTGATATATTTTTTTTTTAAAATTTAGAAAAAAAAATTGATTAATTTAATCAAAAAAGTTGGAAAAAATATTGACCTTTATGTTTTTGGATAAAAATTTATATTCTATCTTTTTTTAATGTTTTTGATATATTTTTATAAAAAAATACATAAAAAAATGAACAATTAGAGAAAAAATTGATCAATTTGATCAAAAAAAAAAAAAAATTTATAAGGCCCAACATAGTATTCTTAAAAACGATCTTTATTTCTTCCGTGACAAGATTACGCGCACGTGTACGATACGAAGAAACTAAACTAAAAAATGAACACTCTATCAAAGAAAGCAGCAATCATTTTGATCTAACATCTAAAGTCTTGAGTTTCCTCTTGAGTCTCGAATATCCGAAAAAATCCATAAATCCCTTCACCCTTTCATCACAAGCTTACAATAAAAATAAAAATAAAAAAATAAAATGTTCATAGAGAATTGTCAATACTCACGTCTAGATGACAATTGGTACACACGAATAGGCAGCCAAGTGGTTAAGGGTAGAACAAAAGTCCCAACATGAAGTATCGAGGTTTTGTGGATTGTCGAGTGCTAGTGCGAGTAAAAAACTGAGCAAAGAGAAAAAGATAAAAAGAGAAGAGACGGTGGCATGGGTTGTTGTTGTTGCTGTAAAAAGAAGAGGTAGACCAAGTGGAACGCTCGCTGGTATACTCGGTAGTTCACGGAGGTCAGACGAGGTGATCTGTTGATGGTAGCACAGGAGAGTCCGAGCTGCCGAGGGCATGTAGACCGGAAGTAACGTCACACCCGCGTGGTTCTCAATGCGCATACCGGATGTGTGGCATCGGCTCCCCATCAGAGTCATCAGCATTCATGATTCCCAAGCATATTGCGTTAGTCTGTAGTCTGTCGCTCTTTATCATCACCAACAGGTGGACTCTTCCCCAAATCTCAAACTATTTTTTCATTTTTTCAAGCATTCTTTTTTGTCCATCGACATTTCGTACCATCAAATCTGAAAAATTACTCGACAGTCATTCACCAGTTACACTTTTTATTCTCCAGGGGGATTTTTTATGGAATTGGGTCTTGAAATTCTAATTTATAATAATGTTTCTTTAATAAACTGATCATAAAGTTGTAAAATTTTATTTTAACAATATAAATGATTTATTAAAAATTAATTTTATTGATTTTTGATCAGTTACTTATCCAAAAACTCCAATGATTTATAGAACTCGATAATAATATGTCTTTTATTAAACTTGAATTCGTGCAAAATGATCTAGAGATTATAAAATTTTACTTTAACAATAAAAATGATTCATTACAAATTTATTTATATTAATTTTTGATCAATTACTTACCCAAAAATTTCATTAATTAATGGAACTAAGACATGAGATTTTTATTATTTACAAAATGTCTTTTATCAATCTTAATATAATGCAAAATGATCAAGAGATTTAAAAATTTTATTGTAACAATAAAATTATTTATCAAAAACTTATTTGTATTCATTTTAATGATTTTTGATCTAATAATTCATAGAACTAGATTATCTAATTCTAATTCCTAATAATATGTCTTTTATTAAACTTAATACTGTGCAAAATTATCAAGAGATTCTAAAATTATATTTTGACAATAAAAATAAATTATTGAAAATAAATTTTAATGATTTTTGATAAGGTTTGACTTATCCAAAAACTCCAAAAATCTATAAAACTAGGTCTTCTAATACTTCTAGTTCTAATTCCTAATAATATGTCTTTTATTAAACTTGATATTGTGCAAAACTATCATAAGATTCCAAAATTTTATTGTGACAGTAAAAATTGTTTGTTAAAAATTTATTTATATCAATTTTTGATCAGTTACTTATCCAAGAAGTTCGATAATTAATAGAAGTAAGACTTGAGATTTTTATTATTTGCAAAATGTCTTTTATCAATCTTAATATAATGCAAAATGATCAAGAGATTTAAAAATTGTATTATTACAATTAAAATCACTCATTAAAAATTTTTTTGTATTAATTTTAATGATTTTTAATCAGTTGCTTATTCAAAAACTTCAATAGTTCATAGAACTATGTCTCTTGATTCTAATTTCTAACAATATGTCTTTCCTAAATCTTAATTTGATACAAAATAATCAAATTTTCATGTTTTTCTAATAATAAAACTTAGATTCTAATAATTTTTTTCTGAATTTAAGATAAAAATGATCAATAACCGACATAATTAGATAGTTCCAGGTGACTCTTTAAAAATTCATATTTTACCAATTAAAATTATAAATCTCACCATTTTAATAATTTTCTATCAATCATTAATTCAAAAAACTTCAAAAATCTATAAAATTTTTAATTTTTAAACCAACTACTCCAAATAATAGCTAAAAAATGAAATTCTAGTTAATTTAAGGACAGTTTAATTAAATTTTATATTTAAAAATGATTAAAATTGACTATTGGACCTTTTTATATTGTAAATAAATAAATATAACATAAATTTAATGAAATATTAGCGGATTGCAAAAATAAAAGGACCTGAATGTTAACTACAAACTATTTTAGACTCACCTGTCTAGATATCCTTAAGCATACTCGTTGAATATAATAATTCTCGTTATCTCTGGACTTTGATGATATTTGTGAGTATGTGTTAGTTGTAGCTTGTGGCATAGCAGTGAAGCGAGAGAAGAGAGCATAAAAGTGTCTGTTAACAATACTGTAAAGAAATTACTTGGTCAAACATCCAACCGATCCTCAAACACGTCGGGCTCCTTTGATCGTTGCCGTTAGGAGTATTCCTTTTTTACACTCATTTTTGTTTTTACACACCTATATTAATATAGTACAACATATTAAATAAAATAAAATATTTAAAATTTAGTTTTTTTTATTTAAAACGTCGTATGGTTACTTTTTTAGATCGGTGCGTTCCATTTCTACGAATCGACGCCGGTTTTTCATTCATCCAGCCAGTGACGGTGATGATTCTTTTGTTCATGCTTTTTCATGTTGTATGTTGTATGTTCATGTATGATGATGATGATGATGATGATGATGTACGCAACTATTGCGATTCAACGGCGTTACTTTATTCAATTGAATTTCGCGTTAACTGATTTTAGATTATTTTGTTTCATTGTTAGTTTTTTTTCTGGTTTTATTGTTGAATAACAACCTGTAAATCTTGCTAGTATTATAATTTTGTCATACAGGTCATACTTTTCATCCGTGTTTCATTTCCTAGAACAATTATTTGTTCTCATTTTATTTTTATCATTTATAACAATTCTAATTGTTGAAAAAAATTTTTTTAAGTAAAAAATTTTAAAATTAATTCTTGTAAATTTTCATCTTTAAATATATTAATAATAATTTTTTATTTATAATTCCAGATCCAAGACAATGGTCAGAAACGGCAGTATCTCATTGGCTCCATTGGGCAATTAGAGAATTTTCGCTAGAAGGTGGAGCAATGCAACCTTGGCAACATATGACCGGTAAACAAATATGTGCAATGGGCAAAGAATCATTTATTGCACGTGCTCCAGCATTCACGGGTGATATTCTTTGGGAACATTTGGAACTACTCCAAAAAGGTTAATTTATTATTAATACACTAGATAAATATACATTTCATTAAATTTTACTATTTATCATTCTTACTTTTATTTATTAGCGTTATTTTTTTTTTAATTATTAGTATTTAAAAAACAACTATTAAATTAATAATTGTTTTTTATTTCTTCTTCATTAAAAAAAGACTATATATTTTTTTTTTATTTCTTCTTTCTTAAAAAATTTATTTAAAAATTTTGATAATTAATTTTTATCATTATTAATGTAAAAAAAAATTGATTTTTACTTCTTCTTCATTAAAAGAAGACTATATGTTTAATTTTTTTATTTCTTCTTTGTTAAAACAAAATATTAAAATTTTTTTTAGTCATTTTTATTATTAATATCATTATATTTTTTTTTAAAATTGTTTTTATATCTTCTTTAATGAAAGAAGACTATATATTTATATTTTTATTTTTTCTTTGTTAAAAAAAAAATTGTTTAAAAATTTTTATAATTTTTTGTTGTCATTATTATTGTTTTATTAATAATTTAAAGTAAACAAAGAAGAAATGAATTTTTAAAAAAACCGAAAAAAGAAGAAATAAAAATAATTCTTTGTTTGTCTTTAATTACAAGGGGAATTTTTAAATGATATTATATATTATGTATAACATGACATATAATTATAATTACGGTTTACGGGAACAAATTAATGACATCATTAAAATGTATAAATATTAGACAAATAAAAGTCGAAATATATACGACGCAATATAATAAATCTCGATCAGGTCAAGAGATAGCACCTGGATACCGTGAGCCGGAAACGATCAATCCAACAGATTGCAATGAAAGAAGCAGCCCATATTATTTTACTTTTTTTTTATCCAGCGCCTCCCCCCTCCTCCCCCGCTCTCATCTATCGGTCTTAATAAATATTTTATTTCGTTTCATTAATTTAAGTCCTAATGTATAATGTAAGATTCCAGCTCGCAAATTATTTATGGGAATAAGGAAATCTTTAACTTCCTTTGCATTGTATGGATTGAAAAAAGATCGCATTTCTTGAATTTTTACTATTATTATTATTACAAATTTTCAAATAATAATAATAATTTTGTAAAAAAAAATTTTTTTAATTATTGACAATTTTTTTAGTAATTTTTATTAATTAAAAAATTTATATTAATTAAAAAAAAATTGTATTAATTATTGTAATTGTTAATTTTAAAGTTTATAATGATTACTGACAATGAAATAGAAGATAAAAATTAATAAAACAAACAAAAATGAAGAAATGATAATAATAAAATAATAAAGGTGAAAAATCGCGTGTTGGTATATGGCAATTGCCGTTGATTTCTTCAAAGGGAACGGATATTAAGAAATAATACGAAAATAAAAATTAGATAGATGAGTATAGATATATGAATTGCAGAAAAAACCGTCCGCGATAGCCTTCATGAATTGTTAGAGAAACTTTTTGTCGTTTCGCTTTCCTTCGTCTATTATTAATTTAATACTTTATGACTCTGTAATTAAAACAATAACTATTGGTTTACTGATTACAACAAAAATTATTAATTAAGTAGTTACTGAATTTCAAAATTCGTAATAACTAGCAATCCTGCAGAAGCTATGTGACTGCTATTACTTGTTGAACAGTACATAAATAAAATTTTGCTTTATTACGTAATGAATTTTGTTAAATTGCACTGTACTTTCTTAAATATTGACATTTTTAAAGATATAAGCTCATCCTGATGTTACACTCATCAAGAGCTTTCATTTGAGTACTCACATGCATTTTCATATATTTTTCATAAATACATATATATAATATATATAAATATATGAAAAATTGATGTGGGTACTCAAATGAAAGGTCTCGATGAGCGTAACATCGGGATGAGCTTATCACTTGAAAAATGTCATTAGTTGACAAGATACACTGTCATTTCTTAATTATTGACATTTTTAAAGATATAAGCTCATCCGGATGTTACACTCATCGAGACCTTTCATTTAAGTACCCACATCAAGTTTTCATATATTTTATATATTTATATATATATGAATATATGAAAAATACATGAAAATGCATGTGGGTACTCAAATGAATAGTCTCAATGAGTGTAACATCAGGATGAGCTTATATCCTTAAAAA
>CAJNRD030001117.1:1952880-1963020 GCA_905319865.3 Cotesia congregata | reverse complement strand
TATATATGAATATATAAAAATATATCAAAAATGCATGTGGGTACTCAAATGAAAGCTCTTGATGAGTGTAACATCTTAATGAGCTTATATATTTAAAAACGTCAATATTTAAGAAAGTACAGTGCAATTCAACAAAATTCATTATTTACTAAAGCAAAATCTTTAATTATTTACAGTTCACAAGTAAAAGCCTAAACATTAAAATTCTCAAAATAAAAAAGAACAATTAAAAAAAAATTTTCTCAAAATCGAGCTTACATCAAATGAAGCAAAATATATTATATTTACTCCAGATAAAACAAACTTATTTACTTAACTTGAATGTGAATATTTAAAAAAAAACCCGTGAAGCCATAAAACAATTTCTTGCTTTCCTCGAACGATCTATTTATTTATTTATTTCCATAAAAACTGGCAAGTACTCTTATTAAGCCCATTTACATGTTGAGCTTACAACGAAAGTAAAAACAAAATCCTCTTTTTAAAATTTTTAATGTCAGAACCAGAACAGTCTCAAGTACCAGAAGACCGTCTGTGTCTTGAGCAGCTGTGTCGCGTCCGTTTCGGTTTGGCGCGTGCCTACTCCACCTGTTCTCCAGCTGATACATATAAACTTTACTAGTTTATTATATTAATATAAGGCCCAACATATTCGTTTAATCAACATTTCGTTGAATTCCTCGCTTTTATTCGGTGCTCTAAACCTAGAACTCTAAAAAATTTCCATTAGCCACCTTCTTTCTACTATACCTTTCACCGTCCAACCTGTTGCCTTTACTCCCAAAAATAAATTAAACCTACCTTGCGGTAAATACCAATTATGAATTATACATGACCATTATAGTTATGATTATCATTATGATTGGGCTGAAAACCGGCGTGAGGCCCGATTACTTCTGGGACTCCCACGCTCACTGTCCATGAAATAGGGTAAGAGTTTTAGCCACGGTAGCCACGCAGGTGTAAGGGCACCTACCAACTGTTTTCAAGGTTTTTTCAAAATATCCCATATATTTTATATACTTATGTACATTTGTATTTTTTATCGTCTAGCTACGATAATTAGAAGCTTTCATCTTTTTATATCATCAGTTTTATAATTATAATCACCAAAATTCATTATTCTGTCATTGTAATAAAACTTACATGTTTTTATATCTTCTTTTTTAATTTATATATCAAAATAATCATCCTAAGTAATTTCTTCACTTGAATTTTTTGCTAATTAGCCTGAAAAAAAATTAGTTAATTCAGGATAAATGTTTTTGATTAAAATTAAAAAGAAAAAAAATTTTTTTTTAATAATTAATTAATTAATTAAAAAATTATTTTAGAGAATTTTTGTAGAATTTTTCGGCTTTAAAAGTATCATTTTTTTTTTTGTAATAATTTTATATTCTTAATTATAAAAAGTTTCTTCACTGAAAATTAAGAAGAAAAAAATTTTTTTTTTTCAATAATTAATTAATTAAAAAATTATTTTAAAGAGAATTTTTTGTAACTCAATTTTTTGGCTTAAAAATTTTAAATCTAAGGATCAAAATTATATTATCATTTTGTAATAATTTTATATTCTTAATTATAACAAGTTGCTTCATTGGAAATTAAAAAGAAAAAAATTTTTCTTAATAATTAATTCATTAAAAAAGAATTTTTGTAGAATTTTTTGTAACTTAATTTTTCGGCTTGAAACATTTTAAATCTAAGGATCAAAAGTATCATTTTGTCTTGTAAGAATTTTCTTAATTATAACAAATGTTTTTTTACTGAAAATTAAATATAAAAAAATTTTTTTTTATTAAAAGACTCAAAAAAGAATAATTAAAAAATTACAGTTTCTGTTGCAATAAAAAGAGCTTTAAATAAAAAACTAAAAATTTAGATTTTTATAAAATAAAATAAAATGACATTTTTTATTTATAATTTTACAGCTTATAAATAAACTTTATAAAAATTTAATTTTTAAACTTAATTGCACTTGAAACTGTAATTTTTCATGACATTAAAGTTAGCAGTCTTGAGAATTTTTTAATTTTTTTTATCAAAAAAATTTGTTGAAAAAAATGAATTTTAAAAAAAAGCATTTTTTATTTAAAATTTTTACATGTCAATTTTTTTTTTTTAATTTTTAAAAAATTATTAAATATCTGCTAAATTTATTTTTCAATTTTTTTTTCTGCAGAAAAAAAAACAAATTTCTTGCGCCAAGAAAATTTTAAGTAAGACAAAAATTATTTTGGAGCAAGAAGAAATTTTCTTGACTTAAAAAACTTTCTAATTCACGAAATTTTCAATCTTTTGCACGCCTCATAAGCGAAGCGTTGAGGTTGTGCTCTACTCTCGACATTTCAAAAAAAGCAGTTTTCTCGAAACTGAAATTGATTTTTTGTTATTTATATCGCACTTACAGGTTAATATGAGTACACTTATATCAAGTCGAATAATTTGTCAGGCACATAAAATATATTTCAATAACAATTTTTTTGTTTAACATAGTAAATAATAACATTTAACATAATTTTTTCTGGACGTCCGTGTATGGATGAGTGTATGTGGCAGGGAAATTGATCGAAAAAATGATCGTACCGGAACAATTTTTTTTTTATTATCTAAAGTAACACACGAAGGATTTCCCTAATTAATATGAGCGTTAAATTCACTGTCGTTAAATTATTATTTATAAAAAACTAATATATGACTGTGGATTTTTTTGTATATCTATCTATACATTTTATTATAGTATTTTTTTTCCTCACCTTAGAGTTATTATATGGCGCCACTAAACCATAGCAGAGTTTTCTGTTTTTTATTATTTTGCTTTTTATATTTTATTTTAATCAATTTTATTGTGAAAAATGAGATTATGAGGCGTGCACTTTTGGATTTTCCAAACTTTTTTAATAATTTCTAGAGCCAAAAAAATTTACACTCCATTCAAGAATTTAACAGTCTAATTTAGTTAAAAAAAAATTTTTTTTCTTCATCCTTAAAATTTATATTCTTAATTAAATTAATAAATTTTCTTATTTAATTTAAGTAAACTAAATCTCTAAAACAAAATATTTTTTTTCAATGTTCAAAAGCTTAATAATAATTTTCAAAGAAGAATCATTAATTATCCTGCAAAAGTATTATTTACGAAAACACCTGAAACAGTAGATCAAAAAGTAGAATTAAAAGCTTAAATATATTAATTATAATAAGTAAAGTAATGCGCTAAAGTGTATCAAGTTTACCTCTCATTCTTATTTCTAGTGAGTAGATCCAGTACAGCGAAGTTACTCACAGAGGACTCGTGGTAACGCAATCGTTGATAGACAATCAAGTTAATAACAGCGAATCTAGTCTTAACAACGAATTAATTTGCGCTGACCTTGAATCGATGCATTATCTCTCGAAATATATGATGAAAAAAAAGTAAAAAAAGGAGAATAGGCGGAGTTTGTGTGAACCAATCGGCGAATGTGTTGCCGCCCACGTAACGTCCGCGAGCTATCTCGCGGTTTTCCATCACGCCCCTCGGTAGCTTGCGCGGTCTAAATTGTGCAAACAATGAGTCTGGGACTGAAGCGGTGACATCTTTCCATTTAAAAAGATAACGATCCTGTTTATTTATGTACATCAGAGTTTCATTGTACATATGCTGAAAAATTTTAATGTATGTGATACTTACGTGGTATATGGTCCGTATTTTTAATTTTAATAAATAAAAGCCAGATCCCTTATCTGCTGTACCCATGAAAATTTATGGGCTATTACTATTTTGTTGGAGGAATATTTATAACCTACGGGTCATTAATTTAATATAAAATAATAACAAATCTTGCGGTCACGGTTTTTGTCTTGCCAATCCATTATTCATGAGGTGTCCATTTTTATCATTTTAATCAACATACTAATTTTTGAATACTAATACGCGGTTTAATCAAATTTTTTTGCTGGATTTTTCGGGACTGAAAAAATTATAATAATTACGATAAGTATTGTTACCCAGTTGGATTACAATTTATAATTAAGCTTGCTTACTTTTAGTTTTTTTTTTTACGTCATTGTTTTTTTTGTCATCCAAAAAAAGGGTCGCTGATAATTCATTTAAAACTGCTTATTTTTACAATTGAAATTTTATAAAATAAAAATAAAATTCAGTTTAAAAATTCCAATATAAAAATTTATTTATTTGAATGTAAATCGGTATTTTACATCAATTAGAATATTCCTTAAATTATAAATTATAAATCTTAAAATTTTAAAATTTTAAAACTGTTGATTTTTACAATTTAAAGTTTATAAAATAAAAATAAAATTTAGTTTAAATTTTAAGTAAGAATTTTTAAAATATTTTATTAAACTGAAAAAAAAATTTCCAATGTAAAAATTAATTTATTTAAATGCCAATCGGCATTTTACATCAATTAGGATATTTTTTATATTATAAATTATAAATTTTTTAATTCTAAAATTCTACACAGAAAAAAAAGTCATCTTGACTCGAGAAAATCATTTTCTTCAAAATTTACTTCTTGTTTCAAGTTCTTGTTTATTCTTGAATCCCAAGTAAATCTTTCTCTTGGTTTGGAAAGTAGCGCCAACGTTGGCGACGTGATTTTTTGGAACTAAACCGAGATTTTTTTAATAAAGAATTCAATTTAAAAAAATAACCTTATGCATGATTTTTATTTTTTGTGTTCATTTAATTAGACATTTTTGATTAATTTTTAACTTGCTGATTTCCCATTATATTACTGATTTACAGTTAAGTGTGTATAGTGACGAAAATATTTGTATATACAAGTATTTGCTCGACTCATACAAAGTACACGGTTTGAAATTTGTTGCGTTAATAACTCAATAACTATAAGTGATATCGACAATCAGAAAAAAGATCCTTAAAGGGGAGGAAATTTCTGAAAAAAAGTCTCGACTCCCGGAACTCTAGCTCCATAAACAATAATCCTACAAAAAACAGTTTCACTGTAAAATGTCGCGCCAAGTACACGTCCAACTATTGTAACAGAGACAATGATAACCTCATTATTGCAAAAATAAACAAATCTGATCTTTACAAAAAAATGTGAAATAAAAAAAAAACCAAGTACACAAAACTCGGATCAAAAAAAACACTCATTAAAAATGGTGAGAATTGAAAAAAAAAAATTGGTGTAGTTTATTTATAAAAAAAACGAAAGAAAAATTTGCACTTTATAAAAAAATATAAAATAAAAAAAAACCAAAGTAACCGCTGTGATTTTCAATAATTGCAAAGTTTTTGTGGCAAATTTAACAATTGAAAACAATTTTTTAAACGTACTTTTGGCGCGCGTCATTGACTATACCCCCAATTTTTTCATGGCTGATGTAGCGCCAGAAACTTGGTATTGGAAAGCAGTTTATGAACAACAATTGTTACACTCCTTCTACACCGTTGTTGACTTCACTAATGATTAATTTGATATTTTTAATTAAATCTATTAGAATTAAAATTCAAACTTGTTCTTATTTTTTCACGAATTAGATTAGATTTATACTTATATAAATATTATGTTTTCTGGCATTTCAATTGAATCAAGAAAAGAGCAAAGGATTTGATTACCAGTAATGTAAAGTAGTACCCCCAGTAGCTGCTCAGGAACAAATTCCTTCCCATTCTTTGTATTTGTATAACTGCATTTTTAAATATAGATATAAAAACACACAGAGTGGACAAGTACTGGTTTCTGAGCAACTACTGGCAACTTTAATTTAGATGTTTATTAAATTGTTTTAGAAAAATATAACATTGAAGCATGCTTGAGCAATACAAACTTCTTAAACTGATAATTGACATAAATAAATTATTTTAGTGATATTGTGAAGTCATTTACAATGCATCAGAAAAAATTGGGGGTAGTCAATGACGTGCGCCAAGTACGTTTAAAAAATTGTTTTCAATTGTTAAATTTGCCACAAAAACTTTGCAATTATTGAAAATCACAGCGGTTACTTAGTTTTTTTTTATTTTATATTTTTTTATAAAGTGCAAATTTTTCTTTCGTTTTTTTTATAAATAAACTACACCAATTTTTTTTTTTCAATTCTCACCATTTTTAATGAGTGTTTTTTTTAATCCGAGTTTTGTGTACTTGGTTTTTTTTTATTTCACATTTTTTTGTAAAGATCAGATTTGTTTATTATTTTGCAATAATGAGGTTATCATTGTCTCTGTTACAATAGTTGGACGTGTACTTGGCGCGACATTTTACAGTGAAACTGTTTTTTGTGGGATTTGACATATTTGAATTCGAATTACGCGCGCGATTAATGAACGTGACTTCTGTAAGAAAAAACTTACTGACTACTCAGAATCAGAATAATAATAGACAAGTATAGTGCGGAGCATTAACGCCTGGGCTGATGTTTTCATAAGTACAGTGAAAACTGTATAAAGTTACGCAGGTTGTCTTTCTTTCCATTACAAAATTTTTTCTTAGTATACTATCTACTTATGGGTGCTTAAGTTTTAGAACCTATACTAAAGTTAAGTATAGTTAGGAGATAAAGTTAAGTGCTACAAACTTCGAAATAATAAAATTCGCCCTAAATTTGTAAAATCTCTTGTAGAATCGAAAACAGGCGCAGGCAAAATTTTTCATATTTAAGATATATTAAATAATTGTTCATATCCAATAATTTTTGGTAATTTGTGTAAAATCCGTCAAAAAAAACTTATTAAAAATAGTGTGAAGTGTCAGTGTCTTGGCAATAATAAAAAATATAGACCTAAATATGTGAGGAGGTTATGTTGACATATGATTAGAGAATAGAGACACGTTGTCTCACGCCATATGTTGGACGTGTAGTTGGCGCGAGACACTAACGTGTCTCCGGATTTTTACTTAATGTTGAAAATGGGTTTCCGCGCGGCTGCTGTCCTACTCGGGCCTCGATGCGCCCGTGTGACTTCAAGCAAGTTCAAAAACCAAGAGAATGATTTACTTGGATTAAGATGTTTTTTTCTTCACTTAAGTTGGTACGCATGTTGGAACTAGGGAATATTTGCTTAAACCAAGATTGACCAAAACAAGAAAAAATTTACTTAACTCAAGAATATATTTTATCTTCAGTTGAATATACTTGGATCAAGTAAATATTACTTGACTCAAGATGACTTTTTTTTCTGTGTAGCTCGAAAATTGCACAAAAATAAATTCTTATTTTTTTTTATTTATTAAATTTTGATCCTAGAGCAAGTGCTCCCTAAGGACCATCATAATGAAGTACATATTAAATTAATATAATATTAATTAATAGAATGGAATATATTAATTATTGATAACATAATTTTGTTTTACTCTTCTTTTAAATTTTTAAAAATTTCTTAAATTTCTTAAACCTATATTATCTTCTCTTTACAGACGCTATTTATTGTATATAAACATTACTAAACATTCTAAAAATTGTGTAAATTGCCGAGGACGTTTCTTTACAAGTAAATAAATAAATAAATAATGTGATAAGTAATACGGTAACATAATATAATAAGTAATAATTAGTATAATGATAATAAAAATTGTTATTGTCATTCATTCTTTACAACATTATCTAGTAAAAAATTTACAGTAATTATTGATAATATTGCAAAATATGTTTTTTGAGATTGAAGAAAAAAGCCTGGAAGGAAAATTGTATAAAAAAAGCGATGCAAATTTTTTTAAAAAATTATTTTCTGTCCCAAAATTATTTTAAAAAAAAAATCAAAAATTGACTAAATGTCTGCTAATTCATTACTAATTTTGACTAAAATTTACTCCAAAAAATTTTGAGTTTATTTTCCACTCAAATTCTTTAAAAATTTCTTCACCATTTTATCCAAAAAAATCAAAACCTATAAAAATAACTTGACTAAAAAAAATAACTTAAAAGAAGAAAACGTCCTTAAATTGCGACTAAGGAGAGCAAACAATTTTCTACCAAACCAGATGTGTCAACATTTGGTTCTCAAGAATTTACGGCTCCGTAAAATAAAATATTCCTCCCAAGGTCAGATAGGGTTTGATAAGTAACACATGTAATAGTTATGTTCCTCATAAGTTTTGTCTTGAACTGTATTATTGTCCAGTGTATAACGAAAAAAGCCGAAAAATGTGCTTGAATTTTCCTCAACGAGCGAAAACGTTAAACCAGATGTTAAAAAATGAAACTCTGAGACTATAAATCCCCAAAAGGTCTTTTTCTGGCTGTCAAAAAATCTAATCTTGGTTTAGCGGCGAACAATAGTCTAGAAAACTAACTTGAAAAAAATAAGTGTTGAATAGTGTGCTTAATACTTTGAATAATCTCCAAAAAAACTTTTGTAGTTAGTAACTTATCCTTAATTGAATTATTCCTAATTCTAAGCAAGTATGAAATTTTAATTATGGTCCTATTGAATTATTTTATAACGCTATTATTATTTAATAAATATTAATCTATTTTAATAGTTATTTTAAGGGGAACAGTCCCCACTTACACTTACATTATAAATATATTACTTGTAAAATAATAAAAGATGTTTTCAACCTTGAATAGTTCTGGGGGTCTTTATATTATGAGATTAGCCGATTGTTGCATTGTTTTGTAAGCATTGTTCTGCTTTCTCTAAGAAGCTTAACTTATGTGATTATGATGTGATGAGCGGTGACTAATGCGCGCACTTACAATAGACTATTATAATTAATTTTATTTATTTATTGTGTGTTTTTATTATTTTATAGGTGGTTACAGTCATTTACGTAGTCCAGTATGTCAAGAAGAAAATCAAAGAGATGAAAACTCATCGCCGCCTCACAATCACAACACTCAAACTTCTAATTCTCACCCTGTGACACCTAGTGGCAATCACAATAATAACAATAATAACAATAACAACAACAATAACAATGCGAGCAACGCGTATATTCATTTAAGAAATTTAAACCAACTTAAATCTGAAGGTAATTGTTTTATTTTATTTATTTATTTATTTCTTTTTTATACAACCCACCAATAACAGGGTCTCTAAATAATGAAAATTAAGTTAGCCGACATTTAAAAATTTTTAGAATTTTTTTTTATTGAAAAAATTATTGCAAAAAAATTTTTAAAAAATGTCACTTGTAAAAAACTTTAAAAACTCTAAGTGAAATTTTTTAAAAATAATTTTTTGTTTTAATTTAATTATTAAAAAAAAAAAATCAAATAATTAAAAACGTCGGCTAACTTTAGTATCATAAAATATAAAAGTTAGCTGACATCTAAAAATTTTTAAGATTTTTTTTATTAGAGAATTATTACTAAAAGATTAAAAAAAAAATTTTTTTATTAGTTGAAAACTTCAAAAACTATAAGTGCAATTTTTTAAAAATATTTTTTAGTTATAATTTAATAAATTAAGCAAAATAAAAAAAGAAGAAATGTTATTTAATTTTTAAATAAACTCACATTTGATTTTAGTTAGATTTTTATAATAAATAAATTACTACTGAGAAAATTAAATAAAAAAATACAACAATAAATTTTTGACACATCTATAAAAGTGCAATTTGTTAGAAAATTTTTTTTTTTAATAATTTATTTGTAGACAAAATATAAACAAGTATTATTTAATTATTAAATTAATAAATATTGAACTTTTTTAATTAAATTAAAAATTATATATGATTGTTGAAAAGAAAATAAAATTTCCGATTTTTAATTTCAAAAATTGAATTTATAGTTCAAAATTTAATTATAAAAAAAAAATTTATTACTCTAAAAGAAGAAATAAATATTAAATTCTTTGAAGATTGTCTTCTTGTAAACAATGGAAAATAATTTAGTTGAATAAAATTAGCTTTAGTAATCAATAGATTTTTAATTAATTTAATTATTCTTGCAGCCAATTATGGGAATCACCATATACCTGAACACCTGCAAAGCGGTGGCGGTGCTAGCGAACTCGGTAACAATGAGAATGACCTGCGGGTAAGCAACACCGCACCAACAGATAGTTACATGACACCTGCCCACTACTCCGGGTACGATGATCCTTCAGAGTACCACAATTTACCCACGGAGCATGGAAATCCTCACACTTATAATCTTGACAACCCCTCGGAATTTTATGGTGCTGGTGGGATTTAGCCAGAGACTAAATACAAACCTCCT
>CAJNRD030001117.1:1927792-1950517 GCA_905319865.3 Cotesia congregata | reverse complement strand
GATGAGTGTAATGTCGGAGTGAGCTTATATCTTTAATAATTCCATTAGTTTACTAGATATTTGTTAAGTTTCACGATAATTTCTTAATTATTGACATTTTTAAAGATATAAGCTCATCCCGATGTTACACTCATCGAGACCTTTCATTTGAGTACCCACATGCATTTTTGATATATTTTTCATATATACATATATATAATATACATAAATATATGAAGAATTGATGTGGGTACTCAAATGAAAGGTCTTAATGAGTGTAACATCAGGATGAGCTTATATCTTTAAAAATGTCAATAGTTTACACAATTTTTCGTATTCTATTAATAATATAGATAATTGAATAAAATATTCAATACTAAAAATAAAATCATTTTTTTTAGTAGTACTTAATTTAAAATATAAAATAAAACATTAATAATTAAAAAAAAATTTTTTTATTTTACAGATATAGTCCAGAAGAATTACACGCAATGGTGGATTTAAAACCAGAAAAAAAGGAAGAAGACTGAAGAAGATTTTCGTCCAAATAAATGAAAATTCAAGTATAAAATACAAATGAAAGTTTTTTCGTGCTATCGTGATAAGCGAACGTAACAATTAAATATATCAATTATATTTATTAAGTAAAAAGTTAAATAAAAAAAAAAAAAAAAAAAAAAAAAAAAAAACAGTAAATACGTACCGCCATCAATCGATTTGAGCATCGATGACCGGCAAATATTCTAAAGTCACTAAAATAAAACTATTTTACAAATCTGTTATGTTTTTGAATGATAAATATAATTTTCTTATTTAAACATAAAGTGACAAAGGACACAGTTTTTAATTTATAAATTTCAATTTTATTTAAATTGAATTTGTTGATAACAACTAATAAATATTTTGAGTATTTAGAAATATTTATAAGTACTAAAATCGGTCATTCGTACCAAAGAAACAGGGTCCGTTATAAATAACCATTGGTGCCTAAAAAAGTAAAATAAAAAATGCGAGAATGTGAAGTTAAAAAAAAAGTAAAAAATAATTAAAGAGAAAATTATTTTCTCTTAGCAATTAAATATGTTTATTTTATAAATATAACATGAATTATTGTAATGTTATGTTTAAAATTATCAAAGAAAAAATTACGATTAAAGATTTGTAAAAAAAAAAATTAAATTGCAAGTTACAATTGGAAAGAAAGTGAAAAAAAAATACTAAAAATATCATTATTATTATTATAATTACTTTGAATTAATTATAAATTTGAAAATATTTTTTGTAATAAATAATTATAATTATTTATAAGTTACTAATAGTAATTATATAAATTCGATATAAAAAGTGATTTAATTTCATTTATACTGGAAATTTTTTTAGAGATTATATTTAGTAGATATAAATAATAAATATATATGTTAAAAAAAAAAATAAAACAAAGTTAATTAAATGGAGAAGTTAATAATAGCAATTATAAAATTTAAGATAGGTAAAATAAAATTAATGCCACTCGACAATTTATATATATCTACATATATATTATATATATAAATATATGTATACTTTTAAATGTTACATAATTTTTAAGTAACACAATATTTAGCATTGTGATGAATTTTTCAATTGATTTTTCATTGACAATAACTAATGAGTTAATTAATATGTATACAATGCGTTTAAATTATTTATATTATTATATATATGTTTATATATATAATTTTATTTATATATATATACATATTTGATATTATAATGATTATTATTATTTTTATAACATGTGTGTTATATCTCGTTGATAAATTACACGATATGTGATTGTTATTACTCTAATTTTACTACAATAAAATTCATTATACACAATTATTGTTTTTTTTTTTCAAAGAATTTTTATTTTTTCCTATTATAAAATAAAAAAAAAATAATAATTTTTATTAAAATGCAATAAAAATTAATTTAGCAAGCATTTAATAATTTTTACAATTATTATAAAAAATGAGAAATGCAATTTTTTAAAAATAATTCTTTAGATAAAATTTGTTTTTTAAAAAAAAATTAAAAACTTTAATTTAACTAAAATGCACTATAAAAATTAATGATACTATAGTTAGCCGACGTTTTCAATTTTTTGATTTTTTTTCAATAATTAAATTAGAACAAAAAAATATTTTTAAAAAATTGCACTTACAGATTTTAACAAATGACAATTTTTTTTTTGTCATTTTTTCAATAAAAAGAATTTTTTTTATTTTTAAATGTCGGCTAACTTAAATTAATATTTTTTAATTCAATTTAAAAAATTTTACAATTCAAATTTTCCCGCACTTTTTATTTTTTAAATTTCACAATTCAAATTTTCCCGCGCTTTTTTATTTATAAATTTTACCAACAGCTGGCAATTTCTTTAATTCCTAAAAAAAGAAATAAATCAATAACAACGTGATAACATCTATAAATAAAAAAAAAAACTCATAAATTTAAAAACTTCCAATAAATAATAATAAAAAAAATAAATTACACTTTTTCACTCCCTAATTTAACACTTTTTCACCAATCTAAAAAAGGAACTCCCGTCATTTGTTATTACCATTATCACAAACCAAAACACCTCCACCATGGGCTGGCAAACCACGTGTAATTATTTCACATTATTATTTCTAACAATATAATTAAAATTAATCACTTAACTACCTTTAAATTCATTATTACAATTTTTTTTCTAACCTAATTTTATTTATTTTTTTCCTTATTATTATTATTATCAACAATCAGCCATCTTTAAAAAATGTCAGCTGTCAAACAATTTTACAACAATAAAAAAAAAAGTTAACTATTTAAACAATTAAAAAAATTCTAACAATTAAAAAAATTGTAATAATTAATTATTAAAAACCTAACCTCAAATTAAAACCTCACAAGTGTCACAATTAATAATAATTTTTTTATAAATAATTAAAGTGTCAATTTTAAATAAATTTTGCAACTAAAAATTTTTTTAATAAAAATTTTCAAGTGAATTAATTGATAATAATTAAAGAAAAAAATTATTACCTTTAAAAATTACCGCGTAGAATTAATTAAAAAAAAAAAATATACTCCAAGTAAGTAAATCTCGCCATATTGTCTAAGTGTCTATTGTACCGGTTCAGTATCAACTTAGCATTGGTATTATATATTATATTTCAAGCTTATAGCAAATAGTTGACTCCCACCAGCCATCAGTCGTCAGATTGAGACCTGCTGACCGCTGGTTAATCATCAGTCACCAAAAATCAGCCCACAAAACTATAACGTAAATAAAATTTATAAATTTATACCTGAGGAGTGATAAAAAAGTTGTGAGTTGATAAAGAATAAGCTTGAGAGTTTTAATAAAAAATAATTAATTGTAGTTAATAGTTAAAAGTGATAAAAACAATAGAATTGGATGATTAATGATTATCAATAAACTTCTAGGCCTGAGACGCATTGCAATGAGCGCTATCCAGAAACCGGAGGTGATTTTCGTGCTCGGTGGCCCCGGAGCAGGCAAAGGTACCACTTGCAAGGACATTGTCAAAAAGACCGGCTATGTTCATCTATCAGCTGGGGATCTTCTCAGAGAAGAGCAGAACAAACCCGGCTCGGAGTTTGGTGAACTTATCAAGGGTCATATTGTCGCTGGAACCATTGTACCCGTTGAAATAACCTGCAGCTTGCTGGATCGGGAAATGCAGAACTCTCCGAGCCCACACAAGCGGTTTCTTATTGATGGGTTTCCTCGCAATCAGGATAACCTTCAAGGCTGGACTAGGGTTTGTTATTTTTTATTTAATTATGAAAATTAATTTGTAAAAAACTTTGAAAATTCAAAGTGCAATTTTTAAATAATATTTTTTTGTTCTTATTAATAAAAAAAAAAACAAACTTTATTATTATAAGTATTTTAGCTGTATTCGAAAATTCTCTATTTCTAGATACATAATTAGGAAATTACCTTGTATCTTGAGAAATATTGACAATTTTAAAGATATAAGCTCATCCCGATGTTACACTCATCGAGACCTTTCATTTGAGTACCCACATCAATTTTTCATATATTATATATGTATGTATAGTCTTGATGAGTGTAACATCGGGATGAGCTTATATCTTAAAAAATGTCCATGATTAAAAAATGACCTTGGATCTTGTAAACTATTGACATTTTTAAAGATATAAGTTCATCCCGATGTTATACTCATCGAGACCTTTCATTTGAGTACCCACATCAATTTTTCATATATTTTATATATTTATATATATTATATATATATGTATATATGAAAAATATATGAAATATGCATATGGGTACTCAAATGAAAGCTCTTGATGAGTGTAAAATCGGGATGAGCTTATATCCTTAAAATAAAAAATATTTATCAGAATTATCAATTCTATAATTAATTACTATAAAAAATATCACTTTAATTGTTTTTAATAAATCTTACTAATCAAGAAAATACATATTATATTTTCTTTGTAAATATTTAGATAGATATATATATAAAAAAATTAATTTAAAAAATATTTCAAGTGTGTATAACTCTAAAAAAAACTATTGAAGTTGATAAAAATAACTTATCAAAGATATAAAATTTTTCCAACTAATTTTATTACCAACTTATCAGTGCAAGTCACAATCCATTTAAATAATTCTTATCCAGAACATATATACATTACAGAACATGACTGATAAGGCGATTGTAAAGGCAGTATTGTACCTCGAATGCAGCCAAGAAGTCTGTACACGGCGTTGCATAAACAGAGGATTAAAAGGAAGCGGAAGGAGTGACGACAATGCTGAATCGCTGGTCAAGCGACACCAAACTTTCATCAAGGACACCATGCCGATAATAAAATACTATGAAGAACGCGGGTTACTTTACAAATTTAACTCTATGAAACCTCCCAAGGTTGTCATGAAAGAAGTTTACGAAAAGTTCAAGGAAATCGGCTGGGCTACGGATTAGATTTTTAATTCTAAAGAAGAAAAAAAAATAAAACAAAAAGTATCTAGGCATTATATTTAAAGTACTTGAATTTAACTTTCTTATTATTTAATATATGCATTTTATAGAATTTTGTTTGATTCAGTTCGCTTTTTTTTAATTTTCTTTTCGTTGGAATAATTTATACACGCATTTAAGTATCAGGATTACATTCCTTAACCAAATTGAAATTCCTTTTTAAAAATAAAAGAGAATATACTTTTATATTAATAATAATACTAATAATAATAATCAGTAAAAAACTTTCAATAAAAAAAATTAATTTGAGTCAAAAAAAAAATATTTTTTTTTTAAATCAAGTTTAATTTCTTATTAAAACTTTGCGTGATATGACGTAAGTTAATTGAAAGTTTTAATACTGGCTATTAAAATACATACATGTAACGCAATTACTCATATATAAACACAAATAAAATTTTACTGGTGTTTTATTAAATTATAATCATGATTATTGAGCTAAGTTATCAATCTGGATTCAGAATTTTATTGTTAAAAATATTTAAATAAATACTCTGAATAAAAAAAAAAGATGATAATTGGATAATGTATATTTAATGAAATTTATAAATTATAGATTATTTTTGAAAACTATTCTGAGAATTCTACTTTTTTATTTAGTGTTATGTGATATGTTATTATTGATTATCTAAGTTATTTATTGAATCATGCTATTGTTTTAGGCCTGGAAGATGAGAAGAAATAAGACACCAGGAAATATGATCAGTGATATGTCTGAGTTATGTCAAGAATGATTTATTTATAAATATAATATATTTAATATTTTTTTATGAGTCAATAAGCACTATTTCTTCTGTATCAACGGATGACATAGTGAGTACCCAGAATTCAGGTATTATCATTGAAATTTATATAATTTCTTAAATTTATTAAAAAAAAAAAAATTATGTCTTTAATTACCTTTTACATTTTTTAGGTACGATTAAAAAAGAAAAAAAAGTTTTTATTTTTATGAATTTTTTAATATTTTATTGTTTATTGCAAATCAGTAAAAAATTTTATAGACAATTTTAATATTTAGATTTTTTATTCAAGACTTTTTTTTTTGTATCACTTCATATTTTTGAGTTATTAGAATTTTTTGGACTACAATATTAAATATGAGTTTTTAAAAAATTAAAATTAATAATTCAATTTTAAAAAAATATAATTAAACAATTTATAACATATATAATTATAAAAAATTAAATATTTAAAATATTAATTGTTATAACAAAGACAATTAGAACATTTCTTCTTTATACGCTTATGAGTAATTAAAAAAATTAATTTATAAAATTTTTATAATATTTATAACTTTTAATTATTTTTTTGTAATAAAATTAATGATAATATTTTATTTCTTCAGAAGAATAGATTTGATGTGTTTATAAATAGAAAACGATAATTATCCACTCAAGAGGGGAGTATTCTTCTTTGGTAAATGAAAATACACATAAAAAAAAAGTAATCTTGAAACATAAAATTGGATAACAGACGCCTAGTGCAGTGAAAAGCGCTTGCAAATGAAAAAGAAAAAGAAGAAGAAGCTTTAAGATAAATTTCTTTTAATCCGGCCGCTTATAAGTGCCCAAAGATCATACCCTTACATCCTAATAATCTTTATCTAATCTCGGAAGATAGTAATAAAACATGTCATTTAAATTATGTTAAATAACATATTAGTTATTTATCTTCCTCAAATGAGATACTAGTTTTTTATACGAGGGAAAAATTTTTGTTATCTAGTCAATTAGGTCTGTGTTGACTCTACGAGACCTAGAGGATAATAAAAATATTTTTCATTTTAACAATATTAATTATGAGTAAAAGCTTTTTAAATTACTCTATAAAGATGCAGTGGTTTCTCCCAATAAATTTTTATATCTAATTAAGGTTTGCAGATGTCTGCAATAGGGGTGTTTATATGTAGGTTACCAAACCAAGAAAGAATAAATATCATCCACTTGGGTGTTTATTACTCTGGGGAGAGAATGTATCGCTTTCTATTATGTAAAAGTGACATAATGTAAGGGGAAAATCATTTATAGAAATGAAAAATTATTTGTTTTGTGAAATTTTATGTTATCTACATATTTTAAGTTAAATTATTATTATTATTATTATTTTAATAATAATTTTTTATTTCTTCTTTAATGAAAGAAGACTATGTATTTAATTTTGTTATTTCTTCTTTGTTAAAAAAAATTTTTACAATTATTTATTTATTTATTATTATTGTTATTGTTATTATTTTATGAACTTAAAAAAAATATTCAATACTTTTAAAAAGAATTTAAATGATTAAAATTTGGAGCAAAAATTTTTTAAGTATTAAATTTTTTTTTAATTAATGATAATAATAATAAAAATTTGTTTTAATTATTATTATTATCAATTTTAGATTTTAAATTAACAATAAAATTAAAAAAAAACCTAAATAATAATAATAATAATTAATGATCTAATTTTATTTAGATTTTTTACTCTAATATTTTATGAGGTTAGATTATTGCGCCTCAATTTTAATGACAAATTTTAAGAAAATTAAAGAACTAATTATAAAAATTGAATTACAATAATGTTAGTACCATAAAACAGATTAATAATATAAATATTGATAATTAATATTAGTTAAAAAAATGAATAAAAAGAAGAAAATAAATTTCGAAGTGAGAACTATGATAAAAATGGCGGTCCAGGTGATTGTGAGTACTAATGAACGGAATATTTTAAAATTTGAGCCGCCTACAGTTAAAAAACCCAACTAAAAACTAATATCTAATATATTTTCAATAATTACAGGAATATGAAGCATAAAATACTCTAAAGAAGGTTGAGTATCTTGTCTGGGGGCCATGTGGTATTTAAAACGATATCAAATGAAGCTATATATCATACAGTTACCTAAATATAGTTTATTGCATTACCGAGTAGCAACAGAGTTTACTCATCGGACGTCAGAGCACCTCAGTTGAAATATTTTGGCAAATTTGTCGAAACAACATAATAACTATTGAAGATGATTAATGAGGGTAATTAGCGGTTGGCTAAGTACCGACAAAACTGCATACAACAACTCTATCCTCGGAGATATAGTCATTTGATAATTACTCCGGTTATTTTATCGTTATTATATTATACTTCCTCTACTTGAGGTCCTAATGTAACATGTTATTTTGGTTTGTCAACCAGAAGGACAGGAAAGAAGCTATTAGGCAGGTCCTCGGTCAGGTCGTCGGAAGACACGAGCGTGCTTGGGTGGTAAAATTATTTTTTAATTATTTATTATTTTATAAATATATATTATAAATTATAAGTGAAGAAATAATTTTTTAAATGTCAAATTTCTTCTTTAATTTTTTTTAAATAATTTTTTTTCATTAATTAAATCAGTTAATATTGAAAAAGAATTAAGTTTTAATAATATTGTTAATATTAAGTAAATAAAATTAAAAAACTTTATTTAAAAAATCAGTATTTAGTTTCTTAACTATCGAACGAGTTAAGAAAAATAAATGTTCACTTATGTTGTAAGATTAATGTAATCAAATAGAGCCTCGGATAGGGGAGCGTATTATTCTATAATTAATTATACAAAGTGAGACCCAAGCGTTTTTATGAACACACGGGAAAAGAAGAAATGTAAAAAGTGTTTACGCGAAAGATGGAATTGAAAAATTCATTCATTTTAAAACTGTTTATAACTTTCATCGGCTCTATGCGGGAAGATTATTTGTGGTACTTATTACAACTCAATTTTTTTTTTTTTAAATTGCGAATATTACAGTTATTTTCTTTTCTAAATTTATTTTTATTAAAAGATATTTATAACTTTTTATATTCTTCACAGTAAAAATTTTTAAATTATTTTTTATATAAAATTTTAATTATTTCTTCATATATTTTTATATTCTTCTTAGTAAAAATTTTTTAATTATTTTTTAAAGAAAATTTTAATAAATTTCTAACTATTTTTTCATATCTGACGTCATGGTAGGCGTCAACGCAACATTATCAAGTAAATTTATCATAATTAATTATTACTTACAATCTGTCATATTTTATCGTTCATATTTATAAACTTATTTGTTGTATATTTATAAAAAAATTTACACGTAATTTTTATAAATTTTAATTGTAAGATATAAGATATAAGAAATTTTTTTTTATTGCTAAAATCAATTAGAGTTATTAATAACCACTATTAACAACCACTTGAGAAAAATTATCTATTCGCTTACACTCGAAGATAAAATCTCCAATTTTTTTTAAACTCAAGATATATTTATAAATATTAATTTTATCTAATTAAATAAAAATAATTGTTGAGCAAATTTAAAAGAAGAAATAAATATTAACGTGGGAAAATTTTTAAATTATTTTTGATATAAAAAAAATCGCTTATAATAACCTCGTTAATAAAAATTATGTATACAATCCGAAGACTTAAAAGTATATGTTGATAAAAACTAGATTATATACAACAATAATTTATAATCCAAACACTGTTAAGAAATACTCTGTTTATTTTACATATCACTAAAAAAAAAATTAAATGTAAGCTTGAAAGAAAAAATTTTCCAAAGCATTTTTCAAATTTATATCGTCTAGACAATATATAAAAAATTTGACAGACAAAAATCCATATTTTGGTAGTTGCATATATGCATAGAGACATATCTTTCAATATCTAGCCCGTAGGTAGGCCATCGGGTAATTTTTGGGCGCAAAGTAGTATGTTACCATTTTCATGGACATTATATCGGCTCTCAAGTTACTTTTTATTACGGTCACGTCGCGCGGTTTTCTATGATTTCGGTGAGTTCTTGTTCATCCTCGAGGGAGGTCGGCGCCAGGACTACCCACAAAATCATATATATGTATGTTATTTTTTTCCAGATTTTTGGCGCCCGGAAATCTTTAAATTAACTAATTTTTTATGCCTGGTTAACTCTAGAAAAAATTATTTTAATATTAACAGCTAGAGTCATTTAATAATTGTTTAATATTGTTTTACACTATTGTATAAAAATTTTGTATTTACCTCCAAAGGTATACTTACAATCATTGTTAGAATTTAAAATTCTGGGCTAAATACACCGATAGAAGGATTTGTTTAATATATTTAATAAGCTTTATAATAGTTAATAAATCCTTCTATCAGTGTATAAAAAATACGGAAAAATTATAAGAGACCTTTTTTGTAGGAAATTAAATTCTCTCATTATCATATTGTCATATTTTGATATTTATCTCAAAATTTCAAGAAAATATTAAAAAATCAAAGTCCCATTTTTAATGAAAATGAAGTTAGCCGATATTTCAAAATTTTTAGAACTTTTTTATTGAAAAAATCTCAATTAAAAAACTTGCAATTAAAAAAGTGCAATTTTTTAGAAAAATCTTTTTAGTTGTAATTTAATTAAAAAAAAAAAATCAAAAATTTTTATACGGCTGATAACTTCAGTGTCATCATTTTTAATGTAAAAAATCAAAATTTTAAGTGAAAAATCAAAAATTTTTTTAAAATTGTAAGAGACCTTTTTTATAAGAAACTAAATTTTCTACAAAAAATATTTCTATCAATTTTATCATATTTTTAATATTTTGATCAGAATTGAAAAAAAAAAAAAACCTTCAGAATTTATAAATTAAAAATTTATTTGGTAATTTTTTATAAAGAAGAAAAAAAATTTTTAATATATTTTTAAATGTGATATTTAATGTTATATTAAAAAAAATTTCAAACAAATTGGTCCATTGGTTCTAAAAGAATTCATATAATTTTTTTGTAAAAAAGATTAATGATAAAAAAGGTGTAATTAAATTAAAAAAAAAAAAAAATATATATGATCTCAAGCGGAAGAAATGATATTATATATCGATAATTAGTTTTACATCGAATGTAACTTGCGGGAAGCATTAAATCATTTTCCACTCTAACTTGAGAGCAATTTGCTAATTGAATAAAAGTTGGAGCTGTTTTATGATTGCGTGGGTGAAGATAACTCCGCCTCTGGGCGGAGTTAACTTCTTAACAGCGACTCGGCCCACTGCTATTGGATCCAGATAACGCAACAAAAACTCAAAAATATACTTATGATCTTCTCTCATATTCATCTTTGCTGGTATGAGGTCTAATATCCATCCTGTTGAGGCATCGAGAATCAGTCTTAGTTTCGAGGCATCCAACATCGCGCACGCGTCTGATATCCTGTTTGTTAATTAATTATTTATTTATTTTTTAATTAATTAGTTGTATTTATTGATACTCACAGTGATGCTTAATGACTAAGTGTTGATTTATAAAAATTTCTTTGGAAAATTTATTGAAGTGATTTTAATTTGATATTTTGTTGAGTTTAGTGAAGTATATTTAAAAAAAATAAAAAAATTATTATGTTGGGTGAATATGAAAGTCATGCTGATTATTATTCACAATGGCATCAACCCTATCATTATTCCAGCCAAAGACCTTATGGTAATTACAGTTCTCCTATTATTTATTAGTAAATTAAAATTTTTCAATTTTTAAAAAGAGTTCTTGATGATACAAAATTTGTCAATTGCTAAAATTACTAAATAAATTTTTAAAGTAATTGCTCTAAATTAAATTTTCAAATTTTTGAGAACTTTTACTTGAATAAGGGAACTTTAACTTTATTCAAAATAAAAAAAATTTTAACCAAGAAGATGATGTGGCTAGAAATTCTAAATTTTTAGAAAAATAATAAACTAATTAATGGTTTGGCCTCAAAAACTTGTAGAAAATGCAACTACAATTCGATTTGTGTATAATGATCATTAGAAAAAAATTTCAGAGTCTATTGTAAATTATCTATATTATTAAGAAAGTAAGAAAAATTTTATTTCCAAGATATTCATATGATAAAATCGGTTTTTTTTTTTGGTGAAATCTAGTGTCATTGCAAAGGTATTTACTTGAATTAGTGCCTTTTCAAGATTTCATATCATTTTCACCGGTAGTCAATTTATGATGATGGATAATTAGGCTGTATTCAAAAATACTCTATCTCCAGACACATAATTAAGAAATGACCTTGTATCTTGTGAACTATTGACATTTTTAAAGATATAAGATCATTCCGATGTTACACTCATCAAGACCTTTCATTTGAGTACCCACATCAATTTTTCATATATTTTATATATTTATATATTCCACAAATACCATATATATAAAATATATAAAAATTGCCATGTGGGTACTTAAATGAAAGGTCTCGATGAGTGTAACATCGGGATGAGCTTATATCTTTAAAAATGTCAGTAATTAAGAAATGACATTGTGTCTTGTGAACTATTGACATTTTTTAAGATATAAGCTCATCCCGATGTTACACTCATCAAGATCTTTCATTTGAGTACCCACATTAATTTTTCATATATTTTATATATATTATATATTATATATATGTATATATGAAAAATATATGAAAAATGCATGTGGCTACTCAAATGAAAGGTCTTAATGAGTGTAACATTGAAATGAGCTTATATCTTTAAGAACTTCAATAATTAAGAAATGACACTGTATTTTATCAACTATTGACATTTTTAAAGATATAAGCTCACCCCGACATTACACTTTTCAAGACCTTTCATTTGAGTACCCATATCAATTTTTCATATATTTCATATATTTATATATATGTATAAATGAAAAATATATAAAAAATGCATGTGGGTACTCAAATGAAAGTTCTTGATGAGTGTAACATCATAATGAGCTTATATCTTTAAAAACTTCAATCGTTAAGAAAGTACAGTGCAATTTAACAAAAGTCATTATTTAATAAAGCAAAATTTATTTATTTATAGTTCACAAGTCACGGCACTCACATAGTGACTACAAAGTTGTTAGTTTTCTGTTAATCTTTGACCGCGGGGATATAATTTTGAAAATTTTAAATTTCTAAAACAATAATATTTTAATCAACTATTTGCCCGGCGCTTAAACACGGGATGTAATTTTAAAAATTATAAATTTTTTTTAAAATAATTAACTAATCAACTGTTTGGCCATAGACCCTTTTGTAGGATGCAAAAACAATTCAATTGATACATAATAATCATTAGAAATAAATTTATCAAGAGTTTTAAAGTCTAATGAAAATTCCTTAAAATAATCTTCTTGGTTAAAAATTTTTTTCTTGAATAAAATGAATTTTTTTTATAAAATATTCCTTCGCATAAAAAAAAATCTTTTCTTTAATTTTTTTAAAAGATTCCGTGGGATTATCCGACGTAGATCGACAGCAACTTTGCTGCGGAGGAGACTCAGGAATATCCGGCGGCAGTTCTGACGCCGGAAGTGGATCGGCATCGACACCTCCTCTGCCATTAGAAGAATTCGGGGGCCCGGATTCAATTTACGGCTCTCCAATTCAACACTATTCGCACTCGATACCTCAGCAACTGTATTCTTCAATGCACTACTCTCAGCAGCAATACCTAGACCAGCAAAATCATCAAAATTCAAGCCAGCAGAAGCTGGACCGACATATCGACTTCTCGATGTCAGTTACTCACCTCCAGAACCTCAATAATATGCCCGGAACAGGATCTACCGAGCACCTCCAGCTCAGCCTGCACCACCACATGAACTCAATCTCCCACGACAGCTCCTCGACTTTGATCATCAGGCCCAAAAGGAGGAACACCGCGAATAAAAAGGAAAGACGACGGACTCAAAGTATTAATAATGCGTTTGCTGACCTGAGAGATTGCATCCCAAATGTTCCGGCGGATACTAAGTTGTCCAAGATAAAAACTCTTAGATTAGCCGCTTCTTATATTGGATACCTGATGGCTGTTTTGGAGAGTGATAAAGAAGACGAGCCACAAACATTCCGCGCTGAAATTTTGTCCAGTGGAAAAAGAAGTAAATCTCAGCAAAATTCGGTAAGTATTTTGTTGTTTTTTTTTTTTTTAAATTAATTCAGCAGATTTTTGATAATTTTAATAATTTTTTTTTTTATAAATAAATTATGCCAAAAAAATGGACATGTAGAAATTTAAAAATAATTTTTTTTAATAAATTAGTTTGTTGAAAAAAAAATTATCAAGTGACTGCTAACTTTGAGGTCATTTTGTATTTTTAATACTTTGTTCTAAAAAAGAAAAAAATAAAAATTAGTTTAATTTTTCATGACACTAAACTTTGTAAATACTTCAAAATTTTTTGATTTTTTTTAACAAAAAAATTAATTTGAAGACATCCTTTTTAAACAATTGCATTCAAAAATTTTTATATTTTTTTTTTGATGTAATATTTTTGAGTATAAATAATTTTGAGCATAAACTAATTTAAGATAAAAAAAATCTTGAACGAGGAAAATTATTCCTGCTTGATTAAAAATTACCCTACCCTTCAAAATGATGTTTAAAATTTATTATCATAAATTATAAACTACTGAGAAATATTTATAAATATTAATAGAAAAATTCCTTAACAACAAATACAAACATCAGAAAAATTTCAATGTCCCAAACATTTTAGATTAAAATGCTAATTATTATTTTAAACTACAAATTCTTTTTTTTTTTTAAGTCAGTTATAGATAAATCATTGAAATAAGTATTTTAAATTTACTTTCGGGGTCTTTATAATTGAACCATTTCATACAGTAGTTTTCAGTTGGATTTTCCGTCTGGCGCCTCATTTTGTTCCAGACACTTCAAAATTTTATGATCTTTCAACAACATTAAATTGAAAAATTAAATATTATTTCATCTATAAAAATTCAAAATATTCTTAAGTATTTTTTTTTCCATTTATTAGAATTAAAAAAAAAAATCATTTGTGAAATACTTATTTTAAAAGTATTTTTATTATTGAAAGTTACTTATTTGTTATAAGAATTAAAAAAATTGACAACTGTCAGCTAGCTTCACTATCATCAGTTAAACTAAAATAAAAAATTTGCATTAGTAATAGTAATAATTTAAAATTGTTTTCAATAAATTAATCAAGCAGATATTCAATAATTTTAAGAATTTTGGTGACCAATAAATTATTGAAAAAAGAATTGCAATTTTTTAAAAATAATTTTTTCGGAACAAATGGCCAAGTGACTGCTAACTATAAAGTCATATAAATTATTTAATATTTACATACCTCAATAAAAATTTAATTATTAAATAATTATTCTACAAAAATATTTATCTAACCTGATTTTATTTTTTTTTGTAATTTCAGAATGACTCGTATCAAAACATAAGCAATTTTTATGAAGAAACGTCAAAGTGTAAAGGAAGAACTGGATGGCCTCAGCACATGTGGGCACAAGAATTGAAGCAAGAATCTTCATCAACCACGACGTCGGCGTCTTTAACAGTCAGTCAGTTACAATAGAATCTTTTCATTCAGAATAGAATATCTATAGTTCTAAGAGGGATATGTTTAATCCATAGTTTTTAAAAAAGTACATATATATACAATCAAATACACTTGTCTACATACATAATATATGTATATAAATATCAAAGAAAATTTTTTTTAAATTTAAGTCTGTAAATAATGTATTGTACGTTTTCTTCTTTTTTTTTTTTTGTTATATATTGCGAATTATGAGATTGATTAAATTGAAGATTTATGCTGGCATTTACTAGCAAGTATTATATATAATTTTGCAGCTGTATTTTATTATATATTTTTTTTTAATTATGCCAAAATTTAGTATTTAAAAACTTCAGAAGTAATTAATAAAATTGATAAAAAAAAATTTATTTGATTTAAAAAAAAAATTTTTTAATAAAAAAAATTATCTTCAAAATTAAAAGTTGAAATTTTAAAAAGTTTTTTAAAAATTTGTAATTTTTTATTTAAAGAATTTTTCTCTTAAATTAAATTAATTTTTTTTATCAATATACCAGTAGAATAAAAAGTCATTGTAAAAAGTAATACACTAGTTCTTTAAATAAAATAAAATAAAACTTTAAAACTATTAATTTATTTTTGGTTTTCTTTACTAATCCCCATTTGAAATTTAAAACGAAAGAATTTTTTATAAAGAAGAAATAAAATATAAAATTCTTTTGAGTTAGCAGGTACTTCAGTAATAAGTGGAAGTATCCTATGAGAAACACTTTTTTTGTTAAGTAATATCACAAAAAAATTCAAAGCCGCTCTGAAATCTAAATACTTTATTATCACAGTAAGTAATATGTACGTAATTCCAGTTATTGATTTAATGTTTCTTCTATTCCGACTTTATTTAGTTTTAAAAATCTAATTTTGGAGTAAAGTTGTGAATAATTGGGAAGTTTTATCAACCCGTCGGCTCGGTAAGCGGATTTTTTAACTTTCGTTGCGTAAAATACATTTTTAGGGGTAGTTTTTTCTTTTTTTATTCAAAGCTTTTCTTGTTTATATTGTAAATTATGAATGATGACTACTGGTAAGGCTGGAATGACCTTACTGAGGTCCCGGGGCGTGTCTAATGTATGAATTTATGCCTATGCATGTAAATAGTGAGTGATTTAATATTTAAATGCATTGCGCGACAGTAAATTTTGATAAAATATTTACAATTGTTACAATAAAAATTTCTGTTACATAATATGTATAAATTTTCCTTTTTTCTTCTTTTTTTTTGTAATAAAATTTAAATATTACATATTTTATATGTAAATTATAATTATTATAAATTTACACAGTAAATATATAAAAGTAATTTAAATTATTTATTACACATAATCAAAATTAATTATTTTAGTCAAAAAAAAAGAAGAAATATAAAAATTACAAATAAAAAAATATTTTTTAGTACAAAATTAATTAAATCTCATTTTTCATAGTCTCAAAAAAATTTTTTTAAATATTTTTTCAACCCTAGAAGCTTATTATTTATTTTAACATTATTAAAATCAATTATTTTAGTCACAAAAAGAAGAAATATAAAAATTACGAATAAAAAATTTTTTTTTGGTATAAAATTATTTAAATCTGATTTTTGATAGTCTCAAAAAAATTTTTTTACACAGAATTCTTTTAAATTATTCAAAAAAATTTTTTTAATACTATTCTTCAACCTCAGAAGTTTATCATTTATTGTAACATTATTAAAATCAATTATTTTAGTTACAAAAAGAAGAAATATAAGAATTTTTTTTTATATAAAATTATTTAAATTTGATTTTTGGTAATATCAAAAACAAATTATTTTTACTATTTCTTCAACCCAGAAGCTTATTTTAATAAAAATAACTAAAAATAAAATAATGACCTTTTTATTAATAAAATGAACCTCAATTTACACAATAGTGATTGAGTAATAAAGAGTAGGTATATGTATAGATATTAAACAAACAGAGTGGCTTGAAATGTAATTCAATCAGAAGATTCACTGGAACTACACACCACACATGGCGTGAAACCCACCGGGAAAATGTTATATAATAGTGTTCTGGTGGTGACGTTGTTAGGGGTGTTGTATAAAAGAAATGACATTATCTACCCTTAATTTTCACAGCTTAATCGGTTGATCTCAAACCCCTTTGTACATTATTCCCACTCAAATAACCATTATACTTGGCAATCGAGAGTCAATATCTTACACTATACATTAATTATTACACAAAAAAAATTAAATTCTTCTTAAATTAAAAGAAGAAATAAAAATTTTTAAATTCACAATTTAATTGAATTTTTATAAAAAAAAATTTTTTAAAGGCATATATTAGTAAATTATTCTGAAAAAAAGATACGTGGGAACTACTTGAACACAGATGCATCTTCTCGACACTTACACGATACTTAAAGAAGGTTTAAAAAAAATTATGACGGCTTATTTACTTTTATTCGAGCATTAAACCTCTATGAAACTTTTAGGTCTCTAAAAAAGCCATCAATAAATATATCAAAAGACGTTTCTTTGCTTACGCATATAAATTTACTTTTAGTTTAAAATTGCTAGCCCAAAGAGATTTCATTAACTGATATCAACGCTTTTTAGTTGATTTTTTGCTCAATATTTCTTCACGACTATTATAAATTATAAATTCACCCTTGTAATTAATTAATTAATTACAAACCGCAATTACTTTTTTATTGTAAAATTAATCCTTAATTTTGATGACATTAAAATTAGCAGTCTCTTCATCATTTTTTTAACAAATTTCTTCTCAAAAATTATTTTTAAAAAATTGCATTTTTTTTTATTTTTTTAAATTTCTATTTTAATTTTTTTTGCTATAATTTATTTGTTAAAAAAATTATCAAATTAATTTTCATTTCTGAAAAAATAAATAAACATTAAAAATGCGAAAACATGGCTGACCTATAATTAAATCTTATTATCTCAATAAATATTTACTGAATTAATATGACTAGTAGAAAGCATTAATCACCTATCTCTTTGCACTTAATAACAATGAATAATAAATAAATGAATCTGAAATGTTATTGTCATGACGTCAGTTTATATATTTAAATGTAAATATATATATATGTAAAACGCATTTCATTGACATATCAAGGATTCAACAGAGACTTGATCCCCGAAATTAAATCTTTAGAGTGACAACTTTAACTCGGAACTGATAGTTGGGTGGGCAAACACACCCCGACGTTCATCCATTACACAGTATGAGGTAAATCTCCTTACAACTAAAATAACAGCGCCAAGCTCAAACACATAACCTTCGATTAATAATCAAATGTAAAGAAGAAAACAACAATTAATGAAACAAAGCTAATTATTTATGATTTTTCAATCAGCTTATATTAGAAAAATTACTATTACCCACATGCATTATTGATATATTTTTCATATATACATATATATAATATATATAAATATATGAAAAATTGATGTGGCTACTTAAATGAAAGGTCTTGATAAGTGTAATATCAGGATGAGCTTATATCTCTAAAAATGTCAATAGTTCACAAGATATTTGTTAAATTGCACTGTAATTTTTTAAATATTGAAGTTTTTAAAGATATCAGCTCATCCTGATGTTACACTCATCAAGAGCTTTCATTTGAGTACTCACATGCATTTTTTATATATTTTTGATATATACATATTTATAATATATATAAATATATAAAATATATAAAAAATTGATGTGGGTACTCAAATGAAAGGTCTTGATGAGTGTAACATCGGGATGAGCTTATATCTTTAAAAATGTCAACATCTCACAAGATAAAAGGTCATTTCTTAATTATGTACCTAAAGATTCCACATCTAGAATTTTTTAAGCAAACTTTTTAAAAATGATTTTTTATAAAAACTTAAAAAATTATAAGAAGTCAGCTAATTTCAAAATTATTAATTATCTCAAATTTTTCTATGTAAAATTTCATATTATAATTTTTTGACACTAATCAACTTGTCACAAAAATAGACAACTGTTAATTTCACATTCAAAATTATCAACCGGGTAATTAAATAATCGAGTAATTAATTTTAATATTCCCATACGATACCTTTAACGATTTATTAAAACATCTCTTAAATTTCCCTTAAAGTGTAGGAGTATATCCGAGCTATTCTAGTCGCTGAATTTACTCAGAAGGCCTCGGGGATTCATTGAGTATGGAGGATTGTAAGTCTCAATAAAATGGAGACAAATCACCAGCTTGTCGAAATTGCACGCGGGTGGTATTTCCAATCTTTTATACGGCTCGCTGGCTTTTCCCCTGGAAACAAAACAAGGACACCAAGAGCGGCGGAAAAAGAAAAAGGATTAGTTTAACAAACACAAGGATAAAGTAAGGCAGGAACGTGAATAACCTCTGGGATTTCGCACGTGTTTTATAAATCACCTCACCCCCAAGGAGCTTGACTATAAAACCTGGATTCTCTGGCAATCCAGTATCACTTGTCCGAAAGCGTTGTGACTAGAGAGACTAAGATGTCTTCTCTCAGATTAAATGTCAGTTTTGGTGCCGGGATTCTCTTATTGATAATTATTGTTAATCAAGTGTCTTGTGATGACGGTACGTCGATAAATAATTCCCTTAAATTCGGAAAAATAAAAATTAAAAATTAGTTTTACTAACAGTGTGTGTTTTTCAGGAAACAACCTTGTCAAAAACGGTGAATCAGGTTCTCAATGCGCGGAACAAAAGGATTGCTTGTTACTGTGGTTTGGACCAAGACTTGGACGTCGACGTAGATCTGGAGCTGTGTCTCAGGTTAACGACGACATTAACACCATCACAGACGTCATCAATGCTAATCCTTGGGCTTTTGCTTCTTATCATGGTTAAATTTTTTTTATTAACTTCAAAACAGTGCTTGTGTAATTATTATTATGACAAGATACTGAAATTATAAATTTTTTAACAATTAAATTTATTAAAAAATAAAACTAAATAAATTAATTAATTATTAATAAATTAATTTAAAAAAAATTAATAAAAAAAAATGTAATTAAAAAATTCCGAATGTGAAAATTTTAAAAAATAATTAGTAGAAATTTTTTATTGTAATTTATTTGTTATAAGAATTTGTAAAATTGATAGTTAAGAGCTGACTTTAGTGTAATTATTATAAATTATGACCAAAATATTTTGGCTTGTTCCAGGAACAGGAGACAAAAGACACTCGACCCAGTTCACTCCGAGACTAGGTCGAGAGCTAGAGGACACCTTGATCCAGAGATATTTAACGCTTGACAAAGATAACGATTTATATCACCTGATGGACGGCCAGAATGTTGATCAAAACCAGCAACTGTCTCTTCCTCCACCGCCTTTGTTCGCACCACGTCTAGGTCGTCAGCTACCCTTAAACTCGCCTCGGTTGAGACAACTACTTCAGAATCTACGCAACTTTTAAATTATTATACAATTTTTTTGTTAATTTCTTCTCTCTTTCACTATTTATTGTTTTATCTGAAATCATAAATGTATTAGTGTAACCAAAGATAAATAAATTAATATATTTAAATTTTTTTTGTGTTTTTATTTTATCCATTAGATCTTATTGCGAAGAAATTGACATTAGCTTCAATAATTAAACAAAATGGAAGCGATGGCGGCCATTTTGTTGAAATGTATTTACAATTTGAAATTTTAGCAGAATTAAATTTTTTTTATTTAATTTAAAAGCTGATTAAATTGTCGACTGTTGAAAGAGATTAAGCTTTTAAGTGTGATTTTTTGGAAAGAAATATTAAAATTAATTTTTTAATTTTTTAAGTATCATTATTCATGACAAAATGGCGGATAAAAAGTTGATTAATGATGTAGCAATTTTGCAAAAAAAAAATCTTCTCTTCTTTAAAGGTCAAAGTTATTAAAATTGCTGGACATATAAATGTCATTGAACGAAAGTGTCCTTTTCATATAAGACACATCAATCAGATAGCTGTCTATCTTCATTGATGTAGCTCGCCTACGAAATTTATTAAAATGTATTATAGTTTCATAGATTTCTTCTAAAAAAAAACGCTCTTTTTTTCTATTTTTATTTAATTTTTTTCTAATTACTGTACAAGTGCACTGAGAAGAACAAATTTCTTTTTAAAAAAGTGAACATTTTTATAAGAAGAAATTAATTTGTTGGAAATTTTAAACAATTTTATTTTTTAATTGAAGAAATAATAATTTTTCTCACAATAATTTTCTTATTAGAACAAAATTTTTAAAAATTTGGGAAAAAGCAATTATGGATAAAAATTTTTTTCCAACAAGAAAATTACTGTAAGAAAAATTTTTATTTCTTCATCTAAGAAATAAAATTATTAAAAAATTGCCCATATTTTTAAAAATAATTTTTTTCTCTGTATAAAACAGAGATAGTACGTTTTTTTTCTCAATGAATACAAATAGAGCAACAAATTAAGGACTATGTAGGTCGAGAAAAAAATGGCGACAAACCATTAATTTTCCGCGATTACGCACACAAAACTTAAAATCTTTGTATTTTACACTCACGCTAAGACCCCTTCTGAAGCTTTTTCCCTAAGAAGAAAATAGAAAGAGATTAGTATTACAAATCGATGACAGATTTTACACTATGAATAAAACAGGATCATTAATAATTTTTAGAGTTCACGTGTGTTAACAAATCACCACAACCCTCGAGTTTTCTATAAAACCTACATGTCCAACGTGTTCCAGTATCACTTGTCCCAGGTACTTGAGTGTCACTCGTTCAAAAAATTCCCCGGCTAAAATAATGTCTTCCTTATTTGAGGCAGTTATCAATTTCAGTGTCCTGTTTTGGATAATTACGGTTGATCAAGTGTCTTGTGATGATGGTATGTTTTGAAATTGTTGTTCTAAAATTTTAAAAAATAATAATTTATTCTTTAACAATAATACTAAAATTTTTTTTATTTTCTTAACAGATAAATTATAGCAAGAAAAATTTACAAAAAAATTTTTATCTTGAGCTCTTAAAAATTATCAATGCAATTTTTTTTAAATAATTTTCTGGAGCTAATTTTTTAAATTACAAAATTATTAAGTGTCATTTTTTATTTTTAACTGTGAGTGTTTTTTAGGTGAGCTTCTTTTTGGAATAAGTGAGTGCGAAAAGACAGGAAGGTGTCCAACACGTCACGGACCGATGACTGGTAGGTCTGTATCAATTCAAGTTAACAATCAAATTAACACGCTAACTAACGCTAAGGATTCGAACCCTGGAATGCTCTTTTTTTTTCGTGGTAAGTTTTTCTTCTTTTGACACTTTTTTAATACTTTATTATTATAATTGCGGAAAAAAGTAATTTA
>CAJNRD030001117.1:1920292-1922792 GCA_905319865.3 Cotesia congregata | reverse complement strand
ATGCTGTATTTATTTTTTAAGATTTAAAATCGTGTAAGTGTAGTTGGTTAATTGAGTTTTTTTTCTTTAATTACAATTTATTAAAAACATTTATATGCACAGCCACTTACCCTACGATTTTCGTTTTGTAAGAAATCACTTGACAGAATAGAAATAATATTATAAAATAATTATCGATGGTGTGATGTCACTCTTTCAGGCCATTAATTAATTATTAAGGCAATTAGCAATTTTAATCTGTCAAATTATAAAATCCAAGAAATATTTTCACTTGTAAAAATCTACATTTTTAATTACTAAATTACGTCCTTTTTTTTTAATTACAATCTTTTTTTTCGCGGTAGCTAAAGATATTAAAGAGCAAGAAAAATAATTAAAAAAAATATATATAGAGTTGTAAATAACAAGTAAAAGATGGTATAAAAAAAAACAATGATTCTGAAACTTCAGTAGCTTTTAGATTACGATCAATCTGCGCCTACTTCAACAACGCGGAAGTCTTCGATGCTCTTAAACTTTGATAAATATTCTTGTAATTTTGGCTCTACGCATAATTCTTTAGCGTGCTTGTAGTACTTCATAAATGCCCAGAATTTTTCTATTCCATATAATTGACCTGTAACAAAAATTATTTTTATTTTTAATTAATATACTAGTACTGTATGACTTTCGTAATTTGTAAACTATAAATAAATAAATTTTGCTTTATTAAATAATGACTCTTTCTGATGTTACACTGATCAAGAGCTTTCATTTGAGTACCCACATACATTTTTGATATATTTGTCATAAATACCTAATACATATACATATACATAATATATATAAATATATAAAATGTATGAAAAATTGATGTGGGTACTCAAATGAAAGGTCTCGATGAGTGTAATGTCGGGGTTAGCTTATAGCTTTAAAAATGTCAATAATTAAGAAATTATATTGAATTTTGTCAACTTATGATATTTTTAAAGATATAAGCTCATTATGATGTTACACTCATCGAGACTATTTCTTTTTTGATTAAAATTATATTATTAATTATTTTATTAAAAATTGTATTATTTCTTCTTTGAGCAAAATAATATTATTAATTTTTTATCAATAATTAAGATAATAATTTTTTATCAAAAATTAAGATAATAATTTTCTTTTATTTCTTCTTTAATTAAAATTATATTATTTCTTCTTTGAGCAAAATAATATTATTAATTTTTTATCAATAATTAAAATAATAATTTTTTATCAAAAATTAAGATAATAATTTTTTACCAAAAATTAATTTTTATTTTCAAAATAATTTTCTTTACTTTTTAAATTCATACCAATGTTATTATTTTCATACTAATTTCTCCGAAAATTAACATTATATACTTCTCAAGCAATAAATAAAAATAAGCAAATAAAAAAAATTCGCTTCAATTAAATTTTCCAAGAATTTCTTTTTTTTTTTTTATCAAATCATATTAAAAACCAAAAACTATCTCTAAATTTCTCTCAAATAAATGTAAATATACTAAAAAATATCATAAATAAAAAAAAAGAACATTAGAATAAATTTTTCCACTATAAATTACACAAGTATAAGCAATAAGTAACAACTAAAAAGTGAATATATATATCTACTAGATAACTGGGAAGGAATATTTTGGAAACCGGAACCAACGTAGGCCATGTGGCGATATAAACGCCAGTCATAATCATAAAACATTAGAAATACTAAAGCGGTAAAAGCAATATACATATTCTAACGGTCTATATCTCAGTACACCCCATTTCTTCCTTCCTAAAAACTTCTTCTTCTCAAGAGATTGCACACCACAGTTACAGTTAATAATTTGCGTAGATATTTATTTGAACTTGTTCCCTTTCGCTACTGAATTTATTGCTCACAAAAAAGCTTTAACTCAGAGAATAAGTCAATAAAACTTCAAAACAACCTGAGAAAAATAAATTATTCGCTTTAGCTTGTTTACGTTTATTTTTTTTTTTTGGCTTTTTTTTTTATTTTATGTATTCACAAAACGTTACAATATTCCAAAGTATACATATACAAGAATCGAAAAAAAATTCACCCATACGTACAATGCATTTTCACAAATTAATCTTCTTTTATTTATACAAATATTATTTACTCAGCATTCTAGTAGTTTTTTTATTTTTTTTTTTTTATTTTTATTTCATTAAACATGTTTAATTATTTTTTTTTTTTTACTTTTTCAACTTAATCAGTAACTAAATTAATTTTAATATTTACATCGTGACATTTGTCAGCTATCAACGCCTTATAAATAACTTTGCTTAATATTATGCTATTACTTTAATTTAACTTTCTTTATTACTATTATTTTTATTATTATTTTTATCAGTATAAATATCATCTTCATTATTTTTATTTTATGTTATCAGGAAACACTGCATTTTTATTATTAAAAAACTACGCAGAAAAGTTATTGCTTTAATTAGTCAGTTTTAAAAAAAAAAAAAAAAAAAAAAAAAAAAA
>CAJNRD030001117.1:1900256-1910550 GCA_905319865.3 Cotesia congregata | reverse complement strand
ATTCAAATAACAAAATTAATATAATTTTGTTAATTTTTATTATAAGTAGTTATTAATTATTATTAATCAAGTATTTAACTTTAATAAAATCCATTACAAATTGTTTTTAGTAGGTTAATAAATTTTTTATAGCTTAGTACAGAAAAAGAAAACCTTAATCGGTCAATAATTGGTGCATTTACCCTATGGCAAAAAAAAAAAAAACTAAAAATGCAATTTTTTTTAAATAATTTTTTTGAACAAATTTATTTGTTAAATAAAATTAAAAAATTGTCAAGTGACTGATAAATTTAATGTCATAAATTTAATTATTAAAAAAGTTAAATAAAAATCGTTCAAATAATTAAACGTTTCTATTAAAATTTATGTAGCAAATTTTTTTACCCACAAACTACAATCGGATTTGTAGGTCTCAGCATAGTGCACAATAAAAAGTGTTTCAAAAAAAAAAAAAAAAAAAAAAAAAAAATAAAATAAAATAAAAAAAAATTATACCTTTCTTCCTATTTTTGTCAGAGTCAAAATGTTCATCGCTATCTTCCTGATAATGATTAGCCATTTTATTTTCTTTTCCTTTTTCTTCACTGACAGATCCACGTGCTTTAGAGTCGCTCCTTGGCTGGGTAACTTGCTGCTGAGGAGGCTGCGGCTTCACGAGGCCGCCATTCTGCTTGGAGACTGGTACTGGTGCCTTTTTCTAGATAAAAATTCATCAGTATTCTTCTTCATAATATCATGACTTAAAAATACTATTAATGTTATTGTCATATGATGTAATTAAATAATTTAGATGGATTTAATGTGCTAACGCATTTAATCCGACAATATAAATATTGGCTATGAATTATTTTATTCAGCGCTAGCAATTAATGTTGCAAAAAGTTTTGAGCTAACAAACAGTTCATTTGCAAGCGCCTAGCATTTTGCATTTTGCATTTTGCATTTTTTTTTTTTTTTTTTTTTTATTTTATTACTTTAACTGTTTTAAATAATAAGAGATAACACGCCAGATAACAAAACTCACTTCGCCTTGAGCTCCCAGCGACGGCCAATCGCCAATATCCGTAAAATCACTCGCCTAAAACAAATAAAGACGACAATTAAGACCCGCGGATTTGTTTCCCAATTGCCTTCTCTATTTGAGCCGTTTAATTAAAAAAAAAAAATTATTTAATGTTTTATATACCTTCTGATTGAATTTTCTTCTGTCTCTCGGCGCTTTGACAATTGTCGGCTGACTACTTGCATTTTCTAGAAAAATAAATTCACATTTAATTATAAAAACTCTAAAAAATTAATAATAATAAAATTAGCTGATTTTTAATTTTTTTTAATTATTAAATTAAAACAAAAAAAATTGGATTTTTTAATTTTTTCATGTTTTTTACAAATGAAAATTTTTTTTTATTTTTCTTTTTTAAATAAAATAAATTCTAAATATTTTTAAATGTTGGCTAACTTAATTTTCATCTAATTAATTTAATTAAATTAAATTCATTAATTTTTATTATTTATTTGTTCATAGTAAACTTTTTGGAGTTAGATTCGTTATTTTCTTTTTTGGACTGAACAAAAATAAAAAACTCAAGTATTAAAAACATTCATTGATGTACGCCGGGTTCGAACCCGGTCCAATGCTTTGGTAAGCAAGAGCCGGATCCAATAGGCTACACGGAAAGAATAAGATAATAACACTGTATATCATCCCACATTATACCGAGTGAAAAAAAATTTTGAATAGTAACTAGTACAATCTAGATTACAATGAGTATAATCCAGATATCAGTATAATTTGAATTTTACTAACTAATATCTGAAATTTTTTTTCACTACAGATATCACTGAATATAATCTGGGATGATATCCAGTGTCATCTTGTTCTTTCCTTGTAAAGTTTTTCAAATTTTTTACAAATAAAATTTTTTTTTTGCAATAATTTATAATTTATTTTTCCCACAAAAAATATTATAAAAATTTTTGCTAACTTAATTTTCATTATATGTGCTTGTTTATTATTATTATTATTGTAAAGACACTGAATTTATTAATTTTTTTGTTAAAAAAACGAATAAAATTTTAGACTCTAAAAAAACAAAATAAAATAAAACGTTTAATTAAAAAATTTTTAAAGAATCCTACGAAAAAAATTCCTGATATAAAAATTAAAAACTATTATTAGTAAAAATTCTTAAAAGCATGTTTTTTAATATAACTTACTCCAAAAATAATAAAAAAAAAGTTTCTAAAATCTAACTAACAAATTAAAAAAATCCAATAAAATTTTACCTATTTTTCCCTGCTGTTGCGGCTGCAAGACCCTCTTCTCCCTCTGAACCTGCACAGGAGTCTGCTCCTTTTGAACCTGAACCGGAAGACTAACTGGCGTACTAACAGGATTAGCTGGACTAGAAACAGCCGGTGGAGCAGCTAAAGAACTCTTGGTCCAGGGATTAACAGCAGGCAGCGGCGCAGCAACATACTTAACCGGCTGGGCCTCACCACTCTCAACCTCCTCTTTATCCTCCTTAAACTCCTTGACCTCCTTCACCGCAGTATGTTCTCCACTACGTTCTTTTTCCTTATGAACCCTCTCTTTACTCCCAGCACTCCTGTTTCTAGGATTACCACTCCGCTCAGGCTTGTGTCTCTCCCTTTGTAAGTGATGATGGTCCCTAAACTTCTCCTGGAATTTTTCCTTCCTCCTCGCAGACTTAGGAGCTACCGTCTGAAAATCCCCATCAGCAGTTCCATCAGCACTAGCCAATCTATCCTGAGACTGATTGACTCTATTGCGCTGCTGGCTCAGGTCTTTTTTATCTTGATAATTTTCAGACCTTCCTTTACCTTCTCTTTCATCCTGTCCATAATATCTTCTTTCATATTTAGACCCGTAATAAGAATTAAATCTCTTGCCATTATTTTTGTGACTACTTCTACCTCCTCTCTGTACATTATTATTATTATTATTATTATTATTATGATTACTATTATTATTATTATTATTATTATTATTAGGCTGCTGACTCTGCAGAGGGACACGTTCTTTAGCCGAGTGTAATTGATCAATATTTTCTTTATTACACTCTTTATTAGCAGTTGGAGTTTGCTGAAGCGACTCGCCGGCACTCTTAGGGTTAACCACGCTGGCATAAGAAACACCGGGGCCCTCGTGAGCGTCGTTGCTACCCTGAGTGCTGCTAGCCACTTTGGTCGCCATGTTGGATTTATTCGTAGAGACAAAAACACGAGGTATCCGCCGCTACGAATTAACTGGAATATTTATCGGCTATAATCACTTATTTTAATTAGTAAAAAATAAAATAATAATTTTTTTTATTTTTTAGATTATTAATTACCACGCATTTTATTTATTTTATAATAATAAAACATATTTTATGTCCATTTTTTTTACCGCAACTTCTTATTCATGGTTAAATATTTATTTTATTCGATGACAAACTCTTGATTTTTTAAAATATTATTTATAATTAATTGTTGTACCTCCTAACAATCTGCTGATGATATATCTTCTTTCTTCAATTATTTTATTATATTTATTATACACGTTTACAATTTACTCGCTAAAATATGCAACGTGCGTTAAAAAAAAAATTACCAGAATATTGGAGAAAACACGTGCTGCGCTCTACAATGGTTTTTTCAACTACAGGCAGTAATTATATATAAGTTTTTCAATGTTAACGACACTATTGCTTGAAGACACCGCTGATATATAATGTAATATATTATATATTATTATATATATGTATGTATGGAGGTATTAACGTTTTTGTTCACATAAAATATTTTAAAACTTTTGATAAAATTTTTTAGGTCCACTTTTGATTTATAAAATAAATAAAATAATTATTTATTTATTTAATGATGCTTACGTTGGTAGATATTAATTATTGGGAAGATGTATAAGTATGTAATTGTAGAAAAAAAAAAAAAAATGAACACGAGGTTTGGAAAAACGTGGACGCTGACTCGGCGTATTTATATGGAAAATCAATACTTAGCGCACTTATTGTGTTGGAAAAAATAAAATAGTCTTATAAGTAGGTGATTGGTAGAAATATATACATACGTTTGGAGCGAGCAAGCGAGTGCGGGTTAATAAGGTAACTACTGGTGGGCAGTGAGACTTAACTGGCTATTCACAGAACGCACTCGGATACCTTTTAATTTTTTCTTGATATAACAGATGATACGTCAGCTCTATTTACATGGCTAATTAAATCCACTACACGTCTTACTTTTTCCCGGAAATAATCTCATAATCGTCTATTACATAAACAATGCTCATTTCCGAAGTTATTTGAGATAAAAAAGGTACAACACGAACGCAAACGCATGTGGTCAACGCTCCTCTCGCCTGCTCAGCAAGGGAAACCAGATTCGATAAATTTCCGGTTTTGTCTCTACTCAGTAGTCACTGCTTTTTAACCTCGTGTCAATTTCAGATGGCGTTATTATTCTTCCCGGTTTATTTTAGCGGGATTTTAAAATTTTAATATGTTTTTATTTTTTTTTTTTTTTAGCTTTTAAATTTATGAAATGGTTATAAAGTTAGCCGACGTTTTTAATTTTTTGATTTTTTTCTTAATTATTAAATTAGATCTAAAAAATATTTTTTAAAAATTGCACTTTTAGTTTTTCGAGTTTTTTTACAAATGAAAATTTTTTTTAATTATTTTGTAATAGTTTTTTTAATAAAAAAATTTATGAAAGTTTTTAGATGTCGGCTAACTTAATTTTCATTAATAACAATACTAAAGTTAGCCGACATTTTTAATAATTAAATTGGAACAAAAAAATATTTTTTTTTAAAATTGCATTTACAGTTTTTTAAGTTTTTTACAGATGAAATTTTTTTGTAATAATTTTTTCAATATAAAAAAATTCTAAACATTTTTAGATGTCGGCTAATTTAATAGCTGTTAAAAGATTTTTAGAATTTTTTTTTTAATTGAAAAATTATTACAGAAAAATTTTCAATTGTAAAAAACATGAAAAACTATAAGTGCAATTTTTAAAAAATATTTTTTAGTTATATTTTAGCGTTATAATTATCAGATATTTGAAAATTTTTTATTTTATGACATTAAAGTTCACCGTCACTTAATCATTTTTTTATTTTATTTAATCAATTTTTTTCTAGTCATTTTTAAAAAATTGCATTTATAATTTTTTTAAATTTCTACGTCAATTTTTAGTTTTTACTTTTTTATGCCATAATTTATTTGTTAAAAACATTAAAAAAATTATTAAATGTCTGCTAAATTAATTCTTATTTGATTTAGTCACTTTAAATAATTTTCTTGTTTTTTTTTAACTAACAAATTTATTTAAAAAAAAAATTATTTTTAAAAAATTGCATTTTTAATTTTTAAAAATTTCTACATTATCAATTTAAAAAAAAACTTTTTTTCTGCCATAATTTATTTGTTACATAAATTTTTAGAATTTTTAATTATCTGCTAAATTAATTTTCGTTGATTTTTTGAAGAAATAAAAATTATAAGTAAAAAAATACTTCTAAAAAATTGCTAGAATTAATTAAAGTGTATTTTTGATCTCCAAATAATTGTATATTGTCGATGAACAATAAATATCTTGACAAATATTTATATAAATTTACTTTCTATTCCAAGAGAGGAATTTTTAATATTTTAAGTTCACTTAAAACTGTTAAAAAATAAAATTAATCATGCAGTATGATTCTTAACATTTTTAAATTGTACAATAAAATAATTCTGTATACATATTCATTTATATATATATATATATATAAACTTTTTTAAAATTCATTAAAAATATTTTTTTGTCAACTATTTTTCAAATATTTCCGTGAATATCTGTCAAAGGATTCCGCAATTGTTGATCTAAAATAAATTAACATTAATAAAATAATTTATATTTTTAATTATTAAATAAATAAATTACCTAAATTGTTTCTGATGAAGCAAATAAGCGCTAACATGGCCAGCGTCAATAAAACGGACTTCAGCTCCAGGCCAAATTTTTTCCAAGCTCATACAATTGTCACGCGGAACATAAGCGTCGTCTTTAGCGCAGACGGCTATTATTAAATTAGTATCAACAGGTACTTCGAAGTTACGTAAATGGGTACACTCGTCCATTATACCACGCATAAATTGGAGCGCTTCCTGTTCGCGACGTTTATCTGTTCCATTATTTTTTTCGGCAGGAAGCATACAGACATCTGTGTAAATAAAATATTATATTTAGTACATTTTATCAAAAAACTGGAAACATGTTTAATAAAATTTAAGTTTTTATAAATCTAAATTACTTATTATACTTAATATTTATTTACCGTCCATTAATTCAGGCTCTGAAGGTTTGAATCGTTTTGATATAAGATTCAGAGGAAACATTTTAGCAGCTGCTTTTTCAACCGCTGCCGATTCGTCTGTTACGTCGAAACTTGCGCGCTTTATTATATTATTGTCTTGATTTTTATCCGAATTTTTTTTAAGATCGTCTGTAAGCTCGCACATTCTTCTTACGCTCGCAGGAAAATGTTGAGCGAAATGTTGACCGGCTAAGAATGCATCCTAAAAAAAATGATTAATAATTAGCAACCTTGCAGTCACTACGTGACTGCTGTCACTTTTAAACTATAAATAGTTTTTAAAGATATAAGCTCATCCCGATGTTACACTCATCAAGAGCTTTCATTTGAGTACCCACATGCATTTTTGATATATTTTTCATATATACATATATGTAATATATATAATATATATAAATATATAAAATATATGGAAAATTGATGTGGGTACTCAAATGAAAGGTCTTGATGAGTGTAATGTCGGGGTGAGCTTATATCTTTGAAAATGTCAATAGTTCACAAGACACAATGTCATTTCTTAATTATTGACATTTTTAAAGATATAAGCTCATCCCGATGTTACACTCATCGAGACCTTTCATTTAAGTACCCACATGGCAATTTTTATATATTTTATATATATGGTATTTGTGGAATATATAAATATATAAAATATATGAAAAATTGATGTGGGTACTCAAATGAAAGGTCTTGATGAGTATAACATCGGGATGAGTTTATATCTTTAAAAATGTCAGTAGTTCACAAGATACAAGGTCATTTCTTAATAAATCTATAATTGATAAATTTATCAATAAGTTTATAAATTTACTTACATCCTGATCAATTATTTTAACCATTTTAGCCAAATCATGTTGATACATAGTATCAGAAAAATATTGCGACTGTAAAAGCGACCAATTTATAGAATTAGCCATCACTCCTTGGGTAAAAACTGGAGAAGCTGTGGACCAAGACAAGCAGGGGACTAGTGAAATTGGTTTTGGCCAATTTGTAGCTGCTAGCGAAGCCATCTACGATTGAAAAATTAAAAAAATTTTATTCAAGAGTCAGTCTTTAAATAAAAATTTAAAACTTTCATCAGAAAATCAGCAGTCGGGTAAAATTAATTCTTTTGGAGTTAAAAATAGTATTAATAAACTTACATGACCGCCCATAGAAAGTCCCGTCAAGCCAAGGGGTCCTAATCCATTTTGCTCGCACCAATTCAGCAGAACGATGCACTCCATTATCAAACAACCTCCCATAATAAAAATATCCGACACATTTAGCAAATTGGAGCGACTGTAAAATAAATAGTTTTATTATTTATAATAAATATTTATAATAAATAAAATGAACTGTCATTTTTAAGACAGTACAAACCTGATTTTTTTTTCCTTACATTTGATCTTTAGGTTTTCTCAAGCCATAAAATGGATTTTCAAGCAACAATGATCCGATTCCAGATTCTTTTAGCAATGGTTTAGCAATTAGATTCCGTCTGCGCCAAAAGTACTGTTAAAGAGTTAAATTATGTTAGAAATTTATTTTATTTTATTTTATTCAGATTAATTTAGTTGAAATAAATTACGTGGTCTCCAGTTCCTGCAAGATGCAAACAGACGGGTTTTATTTTGTGAGAAGTCCACTTTAGAGGTAGTATTAGTTGAAAGTATGAAGTTTTTGTTTCCTCGGGCATTATATTTGGTAAATGTTGTTCAAATGGTGATTCAAAATTTCCTTCGATTATGTGATAGTCAGACCATTCTTCATCCTAGAGACATTAATAAAAAAAATCAAATATAAGACATAAATTATCACAATTTTTTTTTAATTTATAATTTATCTATTGATTGAAATTATCAATAAAAAATTTATATTTAATTTTAATAAAGTAAAATAAGAATTAAAATAAAATTTACTAATTTTTAAGATTTATTTGTCAAATAAATTGATTGTTAAATATTATTATTAATATAAGTAATGTAAAATTATTACCTTGGTTACTGTAATTGGATAGTCTCGAGGTATAAGATTATAACAAGCTTCTCGATTAGCAACAACTTTTCTAAATTCAAAAATCCTGTAAAAAAATAATAATTATAAAATTAAAAGACATTTAATTTTTTTTATTTTTTTTAATAAATAAATTTACTCCGAAAAATTATTTTTAAAAAATTGCATTTATAATTTTTTTAAATTTCTTCATGTCAATTTTTTGTTCTCATTTTTTTGCCATAATTTATTTGTTAGAAAAAAATTATTAAATATTTGCTAAATTCTCATTAAATTAAAAAAAATTTAATCTTTAAAAATTTATGAAGGAAATTTTTAAAAATTAATTATGAAAATTAATTTAGCATATATTTTTAATAATTTTTGTAACAAATAAATTGTCAAAAAAAAAAAAAAATTAAAAGATTGTCAAGTGACTGCTAGCTCAAGTGTCATAATTATAAATGATTATTACTATTATTAGTGTCTTTGAAAAAAAGTCATTGTAAGGTGAGTAAAAATAAATGAATAAAAAAATAAAATTACCTTCTCAAACTTTCAGGATTGCCCCAACCTTTAGTGAAAAATTTAGTCAACAATATTCTTCGGTAAACAGAGTCCAGCCGACTAGGTGGCATTTTAAACAACAAATTTAACAATAATACAGCGTATGTACAAACAAACAATAAAAGCTCTAAAATAGTTTTATTAAAATATAATTGAGGTATATTGGTCAATGTAAATACTTATCAATTGATAGATAATAAGTTATGTGCTATGTATAATATATATTTATCTTGTAAATATGTATGTAGTAAATATAAAGAATTGATTTAACATTGATTTGACTTGTAGTTGATACTGTCATTATTTTTATTATTCACTTATTGTTGGAGATAGTTTGTTCACTAGAGCGCGCTGGGTAATTTTTTTTTATTTTTTCCGCCACACCGGTAGGCGGCGCTGCTGTCAAATATAAATATTTTAGAGTTACTGAGAAGAAAGTGACAGCGCCAAAAATGGCTGACTACAGAAATGTGATAAAAAAAATACGAAAAAGTAGTTGAGAGTTAATTTATAGTTTAATTAATTATTTACGGATAAAGTGACAATTATAAAATTAAAAAAGTAGAAAAAAAATTGACATGTCGACATTTGAAAAAAATTAAAAATGCAATTTTTTGAAAATAATTTTTTAGAAAAAATTTATTTGTTAAAAAAAATAATTAAGAGACTGCTAATTTTAATGTCATCAAAATTACAGTAAAATCTCTATAAAGTTCCGCTGTGAATAGTTCCGTTCCCCTCAATCTTTTCCCCTTCTCTTTAATATTTCCCCTTCGTTCGCACGACATTAGGCGGAGCATATTTTATGTGTAAAAGCATATGTGTGAGGTCGATAAGATAGTTATTTTGCAAACCAACTTAGCCTTATCATCATAAAAAATATAAACATAACCCTTGCTGTATCAATATAAGTATTAGTAAACATGCAGTGCATATTATTAAAATTGATATTTATTAATAATAATAATAATAACAATGCTAGGATTAATTAATTAATTAATTAATTACTTGTGATAATATCAATAATTATTATGATAAAAAATTGTTTGATCAAAAAGCATTAGAAGCAGTTAACCTATTATAGCACTGGCATTAAATCAATTGTGATTTGAACAACTAAGATGTTATTAATGATTGTAAAGTTTTAGATAATATAAAAAAACGTATATTTAATAATTAGTTTTATTTATGATGTAATTAAAATAATACATAAAACTTTAAACAATTAATATGAAATATGTGTCAATTGAATTTGATTCTGACAAATTTTAGGTTATTGATATAAAACGAATATTTAAATTTCCCGGGCATTATTTCAATGTATTGGTGAGTTACCATCGTTTAGATTGATTGGTTTATAAGAAATAA